>JH152676.1:88343-103256 GCA_000226015.1 Mnemiopsis leidyi | reverse complement strand
GTACCTAAACCCTTGCGCTTGGTTGTTAGTTTGATTTGCTATTGCTTTGTTTTCTCGACGATTTGATCTGTGTCGCAATATGTTGTAGGTATTAATTTTTGCCAAATGTCTGAATTGAACTTTAAATGATGTAAAGCAAGCACTGTGCCGCCAGTAATCCATCTGACATTCATTCATTAAAAACCTCATGTTGCATTTGGTTACAACTGATAACTTCATCTACTACAATGGCAAAATTCGCAAAAGTCACTCCTATTACTAAGTTTTATGATTCGGATTTCATTATTAACGAAGAGTGATTAAAGTGAACAAACAGCTTTATCACTGATAGTGATATCACAATGCACATTTTTCTCCCCCTGAATCGATCAGTTATCGTGATTTTCAGTGACTTTTTGTGTTTGATAAAATATTTTAGCCGACTATGTTTTTTATTTTTGTTGTCAGTTCCATCATACAGACAAATACTTTGATTCCCATGTCGCAATTCGCAAGACCAATCATAAATCACATCCCACACTCACTATCTCACTAATTAAAGTTGATCAGTCTACAGTAATGTGCGGCGCAATGAACATTAAATTAAGGGGGAATTGCCAAAAACAGGGGTTTGTGGCGTCCAGTGAATCTGACTGTACAGGGTCTTAAAGTACACCTATGGGCATTGAATTCACGCTAAAATAGTGGATTTTGAGCATTCCCATTTTTGCAACGAGGCAGAATCTGATTTTTTCAAGAAAGCGTACCTTTCTCGGATTAATAGTAAAATCTTCATAACTCAGTCAATTTACATTGTGAAGAGATGAAAATTTCACAGAATTTTGATCAAACCATATTGAAATGGGTGCAAAATTTTCATAATGATACGTGGATTATTCATTGCACGGTAATTGTTCAAAGTTGCTTACCTCAAAAATGTAACTCTTCAAGTCAAATTTGTTTGGAAATTTCCAATGGCCACCGAGAAAACCCTGGGAAATCGAGACTTCTCAAGGTGCTAAAAATTGGTTTCAGAAAGTTTTTGGTGCTATGGAAGGTCAGTTTCCGCGGAAAGATCAACAAAACTCGGCCAGTTGAAAAGAAAATGGCGATTTTTCTGCTAAATTTCAACTTGAAGACAAAAAATTGTTTGAGCCACCCTAGAGTTGTCTAAATGCCAGATATAAGGTCACTTTTCATAAACATGCTTCATCTGACCCGGGTGTATTGGTTTTGGGCTTAAAATCGGATATCAGATATATTTCAAACATACCATATTTTGTCACTCTTGGACAACTATTGTTCTCTAGCGCATACATCTTCCGTTTTAGACTATTTTTGACCTCGGCAAACGTATCTTTTGGCCGAAATTAGCTGAGGAGGTCCCTTTCAAAACAATACAAAGATTAAAATTTTCTCACTCAAAAGAAAATGTTTTAGCAAGCGTCTCCCCTTGTGTTCAAATTGAGAATTTTTAAGAAAAACTCATTAGTCACAAAGATTGTTATGACACACTTTCTCAGACTATTTTTAAGCATAGAATTCAAATATGACCATGAAAATTGTTCAAAATTTTCAGAAAAAGCAAAGTAAAGAAAAATATACATAAATCCCTTAAAGTGTTGTTGTGGTAAACTTACAAAAGTGTTCGATTTACAGCCCATATCCAATACACCCGGGTCAGATAAAGTATGTTTGGGAAAATTTACCTTATATCTGGCATTTAGACAACTCAAGGGTGTCTCTAACAATTTTTGTCTTCAAGTCGAAATTTGGCAGAAAAATTGCTTCTTTTATTTCAAGTGTCCATAATATTTTCCCTTTCCTTGGAAACGAACTTTTCATAGCACCAAAAACTTTCTAAGACCATTGTCTAACAGCGTGCAAAGTTTCAAGTTCACTTGATGTCCACAGCAGCGTCAGTAAATTTACAAAGTTGTTTGATCTCAAAGTTTAGATTTCTGAAGTTATCACCTTTGTGACAGTACAGCTCAATCAATTTACAATGCATTTTCATGAAAATTTTACAGCAAATAGACAAAGGCGTCAGCCAGTTTTCCTAAGATTTTCGTGTTAGTTTAGTGCAAATTGTGGAAAATACAAAAATTCTAGTAATTTCTGTGAAAAAGTGTGGTTTTTCAAAATAATCACAATATCCTTTTTTGCCAAAATGGGAATAGTCAAAAACCACTATTTGAGCGTGCATTCGATGCCAATCGGAGTACATTAAGTTAATGCACAGTCAAATTCACTGGACAATTTTTGGCAATTCCCCCTTAAAAACAATCTAATCCTGCACCGCGCAATCGCTGTTTTTATAAAGGAGCGGCTTCACCCGACACGAACTACCATCCTCCAACCCCCTATACACTACCCTCACCCAAATCTCCCTGGCTTTGCGGCCAGGCTGGGTGGAAAAAATTTTCATTAGAATCAAGAAAAATCCATGAAAATTCTTTTGAAAACCCTTAAAAATCTCCAAATAATTGTCGATTTTTGATGATATTAGCAAAACCCCTTCCCCTTGTCATCAATGGTCATCATTTGGAAACCCGCCCCCCCCCCCCTTCGGTGATAACATCATATGTGAAAAACCCAATATTTTGAAGGTAGATTCATTGTTTCCACCATGAGTAAAAAGCAAAGTGGTTCAGTAAAAGATGAGAGTCCTCTAAAGCAGTATTCTCTCATGATAACTTCAACAGATCTGATGTTCCAGAAAATCAGTGAATCTTTAACTGCTACAGGTAACATCTCTCTTTCTGTCCGTTTTCTAAACTTTACACTAAGCTTTACACCATATTAAGGTGCTTAGTGAAGATGGCAATATCTTCTCAAGTCTGAAATTTGATTAAAATTGCATTAATCGTTTCATGTGTGAGCTTGGGCACAGTGGCACTTCTATTGAGTCATCATGTATCCTCTGTGTGAGCAATTCCCGCTTAAACAGTGCGTTTTTCAGCAACTTCAGCAGCTGCAGCACGCGACAAAGCAGACAGTTTCAACATTTGTTTGTCTGAGTACTCAGTAAAAGAGAACCGAGCGATCAGGGGTGAACTTGTGGATTACTGCGAATGTTTGAAGGCTGTTGAGGACAAGAAGCAGCAAACTATAGAGAATATTACTGTGAGTTTAATCTTGATACTAATTCACATTTTTTGACACCATTGAGAAAGGTATTTTTGCGTATGTTTCCTATCATGTGACAGTAACTGACCAATGATAAGTTAGGTACGGCTAATCAGTATAATGTTATATTAGTTTCATTTCTATCTTGACGACCACACCCGTACCTATCCTATAGAATTGTTATCACTGCTCACATACTTCCTGTGTACAATGAACGAAAATCTTCGGGAATCATTTCGCTTTCTGTCCTGTATCTATTAAACTAATGAGTTAATGCTAAACGTTATACTAACTCGGCTTGCAATCAGCTGTAGTGGAAGTCACACAGATGAGTGTGCACGGGAAACTCCAACCTCAAGGAACACGCTCTTACCAGCTTGATATTTCTAATTAAACGTGTGTACAGTGTGCAGGAAAATATTTCATTTTCCGTGAGCAATTACACAAATTATCAGATGCCCGATTTTCATAATACAGCTAGTAATTTAGATATAATTACTGTGCTTATATTTTCAATTCTCATAGAATTATTCTGAGCCCAACATTTTCATTGTTCTAGATACACTCTAAATGTCATTATTATATGACATTTAGAGTGTATTTGTTAGATAGCTACAGTAACTGACAATTTAAACTAACATTTTAAACTAACTATTTAAAAATTTCAACAGGAAAAATTAAAACCTGCCTGCGACAGATGGAAAGCTATTTGCACTGAGGTGCAAGGAACCCTAAAGACTTTGTGTGCTGCCAGAGATAAGGAGGTAAAAGCAGTGAGGACTCTAGAGAAAACAAAATGCAAGGAGGGAAGTAAGAAAGCAGAGCAGGTCGCTGCAGATCTCGCAAACAAACAGACAGAGGTACGTACAAACAGAGTTTGCAATCAATCAAACAAAGTTATTTACAAACAGAATCTCACAAAATAACAGAAACAGTTACGTACGAACGAATGAAACATAAAATGAAGAATCTAATGTACAATTTCTGCAGCTGGCAGCAAAAAATGCCGAAATTTTGGCGCTGATGCAGCAGTTTCACACTCAGAAGTTAAACGACTACAAGGCCATACTGTCCACATACGCTCAGATTCAGATGTTATACCATTCGCGATCTCTCGAGTTTTATACACGTGCTTTTCAGGTTTGTTCCTGGTTGTTTTTGTGTGATTTTCCAAGTTTGTATGCATTTACTCTTTTTGTTCCACCTTAACATTGCAGCTTCTTGATCTTATAAATTTTAAGAAGACATCAGAAAATAAAGGGATCTAATATTGTCAGTAAACCAACCTTTAAACAATGTGCCTAAAAACAATGTTTTCAATTAGTTCCACCATGCCTTGTATTGAGTTCCCACTAGTCTGTGCAGATATTGCGACATTGCGTGTGTAAGTACAAATGTGTGTAAGTCTGTAATTACAGTGTGTGTTAGTCTGTATGTACAAGTACACAAGCCGTGATCAGATTCCCTGCACTCGAATATGGAATTAATTAATCAAGTTATGGAGCCTCATTAGATTACAGAAATCCAACCCCGTTGAGCCATGTGTTCTTGAGTGACTGTTTAATCAGAACACAGTATACATTATACAGATTACACTATACGTTACTTACTTGCTGGAACTTAAAATATAATTGAATGTACAGTTACATTTTGATAACAATGGGGTTATAGGGACGAACATATATTTTAGGCACTACCTTGGTCTTTAATATGCATTCAGAGCGTTTAGAGTTCACTGCTTACACACTAAATACACACTGCACATTGAATGTACACTACACACTAAATGTACAGTACACACTAAATGCACACTACACACTAAATGTACACTACACACTAAATGTACACTACACACTAAATGTACACTACACACTAAATGTACACTTCACACCTTTGTTCAGGACATGCTGGATATCCAAGAAGAAGAGTATTTAGAAACAGTTCTAAACGAGACAACACCAATTTCACTCTCACAGTCAGTTCCCCAAAACATGGACTCTAGCTGCCCTCAAAGTCAGGAACATTTAAACATGACTAAATAAATCTGCTATAAAATTTTTCAAAATATGTATTATAATTTTACATTTATCTTTCTAGAACTCTACAAGTAACAACATATATGATATGCTGTATGATACCTTAATCTTCACTCGAGAATCGGTTGTGTCTTTCCAACTTTGGTAAAAAAGTCGAATATAACCTTCGTAAAAAAGTTTGTCTTTCTGTGCATTATGTTTACTGGGTATTTTGTTCTGCATTAAACTGTTTATTTTACGTAATGTTTTGGAAAAGGCAAGTCTCATACATATTCTATTTGTAGACATGTCCGGATTTCTATTGCAATATCTTCTGTTAAAATCTATTACTCTAAGTGACAGCCACGTTTGTGATTTCTGGATGATAAACCGGCAGAGGTGAAGGTGAAGAATGAATTGCCTGCCTAAGTTTTTTTATTTTCAAACAAAATTTATCATGACGACAATTTTATATTATATTTGACAAATGTTATCCACCATATTTATTTTAGTTGTGTTATGTGTATGTGATCATTATTTAACGGGAATGTCTAAGTTGCTTGATGTGTTATGAATTGTTATGTGTTATTGAGTATTATGATATGTGCAATTAGATTAGAATATTATATTAGATAAAATTTGACATTTTTATGACATAAGCTTAGAAGAAGTTGTTTTATTGCTATTGAACTATTGATCCTAGCGAATGTCTGGCTGTGCAATGAATTCTAACAGCTTTGAGGTGAACATGAACAATATGAGCGTTAACAAGAGCAGTGGCCTGCTATTGTGCTTTGTTCAGTAGATCCTGCTAAATTGCACAGTTGCACATGGAACAATAGAGCGACTTTTTGGAGAACGCCATTAATTTATTTGTGCAGTTTTTTCATTGTGGTCAGTTAGTGTAAAAGAAGATACCGACCGCGCGCGTAGCAGAGGTATTTTGCTTGAGAGCCGCTAGTAAGGTATAGGTCTGATTGCCTGGGGACCTTTGCCGGGCGCTACGTGGCTGTCTCTGCATTTCCCTCCGATCGTTGTCGACTGATATACCCAGGCAAGGGACCTTAGGGATACCCGACTCTCGCAGCTAAAGCTGAACGTTAGAACGGTAGACGGATATAATCTCGTCAAGTGAGCCACGCAGCACTCGGTAAAGGCCGGACGGGAGCCAATCAACTTTTTAAACTGTAGATCCGAGATCGATCTGCTCAGTGTTATTCAGTATAGCGATGCACTGAACACTGTACCCTGAAGGCACCATATAAATAGGTGATAGGCTCTCCAGTTTTAGAGGGCTTGCAAATTGGTATTGTCTTACAACACATCATTTAATTGTCAGTGTGGTACTTTTGCTAGAATTGAACATGAGGATGCTTTAATGGGCATCTTTTTACAGACCACAATAATTGAAATTCTTATCCGAACAAATGACAGAGATCGATTGAGTTTTTCAATCAAACTTTTACTTTAGGCAGATCATTTCAAAATTCGCTTCGATTTCATCCAAACTATGCTGTATGCAACGAATATCTCCGCTATTAGTCCCTAAGACTTGATTTTCTAAACCATTCAAATGTTTTACTCCAAAATGATATAACACTGGTCGTGAAGTCTAAATGTTCACAATAAATTAAGCGTCCAAAATCACGATTCTGCTAAGTCCACGAAATAGAAATGTCTTATGTTTATTCACAGATTGGAATCGATGGGGAACTAGTCTTTACTCAATGTTTTCTGGGAGCTTGAGATTCTTGTAACGGTTCTTGAATCCTTCCTTCATTTCGTGGGATACGTTCCACGGCATCTGAAACGATTTGGTGAAGTGTTTCATTTTGTAACAGTAGTAATCAGTGATAATCAGTGATAATATAGCATATCAGGCTGGAAGTAAGCTTATACGGAAAAAAGTCTATTTTATAATTGTAATAATACTAATTCACATTTTCAAGCAGTTTGGTCTGCAATTTATTCCTAATTTATTTGTGTACAATAATAGAAATTAGAAACTGTCGTGCGCGTTTGACTGCTAAAAGTTCATGGTTTATACGAGAAAGGCAAAATCGCGATAGCACGTTAGTTGTGGAAAACTCTGCCGAATTCTGGAAAACTCCCACATGTTATCAACTAGAGTAGTCTGAATTCGTCTGTTATAAAATTCACTGAAGTTCAGTAATAACTGAGAGATTGTGCAGGGCAACCAGCTGTTTGAAAGCGGAATCTTGGATCCATTGACGTAACGGCCGGTGTCGGCTATAGCTACGGTATGTTGAATCAGGAGGGTCATATAGATAAAGTTTTTCTACCTTTTTTTTTGTTTAAAATATTCGTTTGAACCTCCAGAAACACCAGTGAAAGACCAGGCTACTAACCCTCATACTAAATACTAAACAAATCTATGGTACGCAGTCCCCTGGAGTACTGTCGTCCACTATGGAATCCTCGGAAAGTTAGAAAGAGTTCAGAAGACTTCTACTGCCCGAATGTCAGGAGTCCAACACCTTCACTACTGGGATAAAGCTATCAATTTTGTCTCTTCAGCGCAGAAGAAAACGATACATCTTCGTTCATATGCGGGAATGAAGCTGTCAGCAACGACTTAGGGATACAGTTTGTCTTGAGACTTTGCACCAGTTGTTCCTTCACTTAACTGCGTGGTGGTGCCACTACAAACCATCAAAGTCAGTATGATTACTCTTATGCTGTTAGTGAGCCACGTCTATGGAACTGTCTTCCTGCATCGCTTAACAAGATACGTGAGTTTTATTCCCCATTAGACAGCTCACATCCTTGCTTCAACAAGTTCCCGACAATCCAGCAGGTCCTGCATACACGTGACCAAACACGAACTCCCTGCTAGAGTGAAGAATGGATCGAACTACATTGGAGATCCGAGGTGGTCAAGATACAGTTGATCACCCTGTTGCAGTGCATTAGACCGGACATAAGTAACCAAACCTAACCCTGATCGCAAACTTAGATCTAGTCCTGACAGCACGTTCACCGTTAGGGATTTAGGCTGTAACTCCCCTAATCCTTGTAAGGTTGGTTATACGAATACCAAAAGTCCGTTTATGAATCTCCACATCAGCTTCTTTTAGCTTTAATTCATCTCTCACCAACCTCTTTTGATGCAACAGTATGCAAGTATTGACATTCTGGAATCATCGAAGCGTGTACTTACATAAGGGTCTCCTTAAGAATGAACGTGGAGCTTGAGCAGGGAGGTTCCCATTTATTTCAAACGCAAATACAAATGACCCTTTAAATCCAACAAAGTGGACGAACACACCAACCCATTGATGCTTTTACTGCACATTTTAAAAGACTGTCTGTTTAGATTGCAATAAAGTCTGAATTGTGAAAGACTGAGTTATAAGTTAAGTCGTGAGATCTGTAAATCCGAAGAGCACATACTAGTATTACGACCGGTGACCGATGTCAATCTAGGTTCTCAACCCAAAAATATTCCTTATGTGAGTGAAAAAACAGACTATGCTATCAATCCTGGTTCCCACTGGGTATATTTTGATTAGCTAGCGACTTATCATGTGCTATGATCCAAGTTTCGCTAATTCAAAACTAAAAAAGGCACCTAAATTAGGTAGGCTTCAAGTGGCATCAGAATTATAAATAAACTCCTATAATAAAATTCTAAGCGATCAGAATGGTCAGTGGAGCCGAACTCAAAAGGGGGAGATTTGATCAGCTGCTAATGGAAATTTGATCAGCTGATTTGATCAGCTTTGTTAAGGGAGATTTGATCAGCTGTTAATGTACTACCTCAACCATACTATTACCAAACGATACGCCAATGTCTGCAATCTTGATGCGAAACAAAAATATGAAACATGTAAAATTCAACAGGATTCAACCTATATTAAGTAGTAGTAGTAGTAGTAGTAGTAGTAGTAGTATTCGACGAAAGGTTATAACTTAACCTTCGTAATGCCTCCAACCTGCTTTAAGATTGGAGGCCATATATGCAGCGGCAATTAAGCTAGACCTTTTGGTAGGAAAAGACCTAGTTCCATTCCGCGCGTAAAAATAATGGCCTTACAGGTAATAAACCCCGGGTCGGCGTGTAAATGAGTAAAGTGAATGAGGCCGACCCCACATTTGACGTCGCGCGGGCTGCATGCCGCGCGCGCAAAATTGCGCGCGCGATGACATGGCAGCCCCCGACGCCTGGCACTGTGGTGGGACTTCAGAGAATCCATCATAAAGTACTCCGCTCCAACACCCGTCACAAAAAGGACACTTGTCCGATCCGCATCGCGGAGAGACGAATGTTCGTTGAGAGGTACATTTGATGGGGAGGCTAGAGATTAATGGAGGAATAAGATCTGCGTAGCGGAGAGACAAATTTACGTTGGGAGACATGTCGGAAATCTGTAACTGTATACTTTGTTATTAATCCATCTTGATGCACTTCAATCCAACACCGTCATCAGCTCAGACACATGTCTAATCGTCGTCGCGGAGAGACGAATGTTGGTCAGGAGAGGTGCATACACATTACACAGGAAAAGAACCTATATTAAAAGTCATGTAAAATTTTTGAAAATTATATTTAACTCACAAGCAGGTTATTGGTGTTTTTGTCGAAGTTATTCTCATAACGCATGGGGTCTACCCAGGGCAGAGGAATACTGAAACAGAAACGATGAGACAACTTCTAAGAGTTACGACTGACGAATTTGCAGTTTCATGATATAAAGAAGACCAATTATGCTCTGCACCAATTCAATTACATAAGTCTGTCACTGAATGAAAATTTTTCCAAAACAATCTGTCACTTTTTGATAAATGGGCAAGTTTACACGAACAAAATATTCACTCATTTTAAAAGGAATGGAAATAAGAATGTGTATCTTACATGATGTTAGGATCATTAAGGATTTTCTTGGTGATCATGGCACCAGCATAGACGAAACAGCCAAGTGTAGGTCCGACAATGAGCCACAGCTGAAAAGTTGTCATCCGGTTAACATTTATCTTGCTTAATTTTTTTTCAATATCTGACAGCTATAATAAGAAGTCAGAAAGGACCTATCAAATGCCAAACGCTGTCACATGACAGAAAAAGTTTCCCACTCCTCCCAATGAATCAGACATCTATTCTTCTGGCTAAATCATTTCTTGTTTCAGCATTCTGATTGATGGCTTTATGGGCTGGTTGAACTTTGCTAGTGTAAATTAAACCAATAGGACAACTGCTGTCCTAACAAATTCGAGACCTATGCAACTAAGAGGAGGGGTATAACATTTCCACTATTTTTTTACCATTTGGCCTAGTCCAGGTGTTATGGTCATGGTCAGTGTCAACCCCCCAAACTTACAGTGAATTCTAAAATGCTATTCAGTCAAAAATAAACATCTTACTCAGAAACTTAAAAACATTACATACCCCTTTGTCGTGCTTTAGAGCATATTTAGTGAAACTGGTGAGTCCCCTCATCCATTGAAGAGGATCACTATTCATAGGCCCTTTTGGCATTGGAAGTCCATGTCCACCCATGTTTGTCACTATCAATGAGAAATCTATAAAAATGCTAAAAATAAGCCATTAAGCAAACTTTTAGATTTTTAAATGGAATCACACTTATTTCATTCATAGTAGAAATAAACCTGACTGGAGGTACTGACAGGACCCGAAAACTTACAATCCTAACCGGAATTTACGGTTCGAAAAGAAATTTTGGGCACGAAAAATCTGAAAATGGCGTGTTTCAGTCAATTTATTTGTACCACATGCACAAAAGGCCTGTATATTGTACCTAGATATGGGGGAGAGAGGAAACTAAACCAAAAAAACTAAGAAAACTGTTGTGCCCCAAGACAGCAGGTCCATCAAGTATTGTCTTTTAGAGGAATAACAAATGGATCCACTGCGTTGAGACCCAACACAAAAAAAACAAAAGAGACCGAAAAAAAATATTAAGTAACCGAAAAATATGTTTCAAACCGAAACATTTGGCCGTAGACAGCAGTTAATCAGTTGAAAATGATGTTGTGGACGTTTTTAACCGAAAAAAATATTTAGTAACCGAAGAAATTCGTTTTAAACAGAAAGATTTGGCCTAGAATAGCATTTTAAACTAAGTAATCTAAGTTTACAACCGAAATTTTAGCTCACAGGAAGCAGGTTAGGTGAGGTATTTGCTTAAATTGTGAGGTAGACTGTAGAGAATTTTTAGAAGTCTTGAATTCATTAGAGGTGGGATTGGTTAGATTATTGACACAGACAACTTTCCATGAGTCAGTGCGAGTGAGGTGGCGCGAAGCGCCGCCGAACGAGCAATGTATCACACAAAAATTCTAACCGCAAAAAATTTCTAACCGAAATTTGAAAAATCGTCCTACCAGTAAAAAAAACTTATTTGCACCTATGTTTTCAGGTGCAAAACGTTTTTAAACCCAAGGAAAAATTTTACCACCTATAAACTCATCTATGAATTTGTCAATTTCAGATTTCAATTCAAAGTTTGGATAATTAAGTGTGTCTTTTCATTATCTTTAAAATCATTTTGCATGTCTATTGTTAAGGTAATACCTAACAATATACCGTCATACAGATCAAACTTTGAAGATAATATCAACTGGCTTTCAATTTATAACCGGCCGCTTTATAGAAAGATGCTTGCAATTACAAAGGAAAATATAGAAAAAGTGACCTCCCCTTCCAGCCTTATCTCTCCTCAAGGTGAAGAATGGCCAATTTTTTACTTTACAATTTACCTGGACTTCGAACGTCGGCTCGACTGAGGACTAGAGACTAACTAGCACTTTTCTGATTGTGAAATAAATAAAATTAAAGTTGTGTTTCAAATTGTGTTTGAACTTTGATCAGCATGCAAACAAAACAACTCTGCTCAATCACATTACTGATAAAATAACTCAAGACATAGCGAACATAATGATATTTGAACATTTTTACTGCCAAAGCAATTTAGCATCACTGATAACGCTACATCCTTGTCCCGATTAGAATTAGTATGAATTTCACATAGCCTGCACGTAAAAATTCTAGAAAATGTTTGCAGTTACTTAACTGTTACTAGATAATTCAAGTTACTTGTAAATCATTCACACCTCACACCACATAGTTCATGCTGATAGCTCTCTTTAGTTTAGGTTCAAACTAAATTTAGGTTCTTAATTGACCTCCGTTTTGTGTGCCCCCAGGGATTTAGAAGTTTTGTAACAGTTTGTTATTATATTTCTCATATACATATTGGAAGTAAACATTAACCAGGGAAACTGGTTCCCAAACAAATGTCTTCAAAAGTCAGCAAATTGTTAGTTATGTATGTTCACTTCTAGATTGTTTTAACTGGCCTTTAAGCCCTAGATTACTTTTGAGGTCCTTCATATGGATTGCACATGTTCTGGAGATTCTTTTATTGGCTTTCAAGGACCATGAACCTAGCCACCTTGCCACTTGATTGAAATTCTTTGCCGGGATAATTTCTAGGCCTTATTCAGCTTACCTTCCTAGAGAGAGTTGACATGAATACATATTTGCGATCACTACTTTTCATCAATCTTGTTTTAGAGGTAGTGCCAGCTGGGGGGATACAATTTCAAACCTTTATAAACTTCTTTTCAATTATTATCATTATATCAAAATTGGTTCAATTCAATTCAGCATTATATGGCAGGCAATACCACACATTTGTCATAATGGATAATAAAACACAAGTGTTTTTTAAATACTGAACTCATTGTGGAACATATTTCTGGGCCTATAATTGTTTCTTTCAAATTAACTTGAAGATTCTAGCTGTTTCATGATGGGTTCTAAAAACGAAACTTTACAAAAATACATTTTCAGAAAAAAAGTGACTGAACGAAACAATCATAAAGTAGCGAAAAGCAGCTTACATGTCTGAGAAATAATTCAAACACACTTGATAGACTCACTAACTGAGAGCTGGAATCCTAAATGATCTTGTTTTATACTTAAAAAGTATCACTGACTCCTAAAAGAAATCCGTGAACAATCTGGTAACAAATATACAAGTTCTTTGCAATTCAAACTGGGCTAAATTGGTAGGTAATTATACAAACACAATCGTCCAGTCTACAACAATGAAAGTAGTTTGCTCTTAACTTTTTAATAGTTCTTGGGCAGGTGATGTACCATAAGGACTCCGATTCTTTTAATCAATTTCTTTTGAATCCCCCTGTCTAGGAGTTAAACTTCAATTACATAACCTTGAGTGTTGAAAATGACTACCAGGTTTGAAAATAAGCTGTATTGAACTATTCTGCACTGAAATAGTTGGTGTGTAGGGAACTCGTCTCGTTCTTCTTTTATTGCAAGGATTAGAACCGCTCACTGATTTAATAGGACGCTTAGAGGCATTCACTTTACCGCGTTTTCGAGGTCTAAGAGATCGGGAAGTAGCACTACGAATACAAGTTTCCGGAAGAACTGATGTAACATTGAACTCCAGGCTGCCGAAAAACTCACGGGACTCCTGACCCCTACACCGTTTGAAATTTCTGTCCAAAAAGTCCCAAATTTTCTTCAATCCATGCTCAGTAATTAACTGTGTTTCGTTGTTTTCATTACACAGGAGAAAGTTACAAATTGATAGAACGTGCAGCCGGTTGAAAAAACACCACTGGGGCTACCTTTTGCATTATTGATGGTACCTATAAAGCGGTTACCAAACCACCTATTTTTCGGGCCTTTTCTAGCGAAATGAAATTGTAAAAGTGTATACAAGTGTATGTTCTTCAAATTAGACGTGTTAAATGACGAAAAGACGGAGTTGGCCCGCAGTTGAAAGAAGTCAGTCGCTACAAGTCCAGGCAGTTCTTTTTCAAAAAGTGCTAGCATTCCCAAAAATTTCGGATCTGAACGGCATAATTGAAGTACTGGGACCATATTTTCATCTTGATTTTGCTCCATTTTGAGACTTGAAGGAGTAAAATTACAATTACAAATTCTTTGAGGAATAAAAATTACAGTCGCATCCACTTGACAAAACTCAAGAACTGCTTTTTAGCGCTCGATTTTACGCGCGCTCGAAACGTTTTTCTACTTTTAATTTTAGCGCGCGTTAAAAAGCCGCGCGTGGGTATATTTGGGTCTGGCTTGGGTCATTTCGGTCATCCAAAAAATTATCATAAAAATGCTCTCATTTTACTAATTACAATGGTATATAATTTGATAGGATTCGCGCTAGTCAAATTATTTCGTGCTAATCAAATTATTTCGCGCGCCGGAGGCAGGGCTAGGCAACGTAAAACGTGTAGCAAACTAGTTTTAGATGGTAATGAATGAATGTCAGGTTCCGGTTGCAGATGGATTACTGGCTGCATGTGCACAACTGCACAGTGCTTGCCTTACATCATTTAAAGTTCAATGCAACTCAGACATTTGGCAAAATGGCCTTGTCAAACTCAGATGTCAGAGCTTACCGGGCGCTGCGCATGGCTCTCCAGCTCCCTACAGTTCCCGTTGTTTGTTGCTTGACGAGATGATATCCGTCTAATTTTCTAACGAAGAGAGCAGCAAGCTGCGAGTGAGTCGGGTAAAATTTGTCTCACGGAGGCTGCCGCTTCGCGGCAGCAGGGCTATACAACGTGTAGCAAGGTAAAACCTCGACGTTTGTTTGCCTGGGGACCTCAGGCTAATTGTTGCTTTGCGATCGGTGGGAAACGTAGAGAGAGCCACGCAGCGCCCGGTAACGATTTGTTGCATGCAAAGCAAGAGAGAGAGAGAGAGAGAGAGAGAGAGAGAGAGAGAGAGAGAGAGAGAGAGAGGAGAGAGAGAGAG
>JH152676.1:49261-88333 GCA_000226015.1 Mnemiopsis leidyi | reverse complement strand
GAGAGAGAGAGAGAGAGAGAGAGAGAGAGAGAGAGTGAGTGAGAGATGGTACGAATGCACAACAATTGTTTTATTGAAATAAACGTTTTCCTTAAAGTTTTATTCAAGAAGTCATGAATAATAAACACTCTTCATCCTTCAGTTATAAACTTGGTTGGATAAAAATGCAACCAAAAAACAAATATATATATCAAGATGTATGTACAAATAATTTAAAATACCGCACTTTATAGCTGAACTGAAAAGAACGTAACAAAATAGCTATTCGTTAGTTGTTGAAATTCATCGAACAAGGAAACGGCCATCGTATTAAAAATGTGAAAACACTGTTTATCAAATTTTTCAGTGGGTTTCTTTAACAATCGAACAAGTAGATTTGTACACGTGTTAACAGAAATTTGATGGGCGGCTATGTTTCCTTGATTACTACTAATAACAATCATTACAATCTTATCTTGTCTAGCACAATACGGTAAAAATCGAAGTATAAAATTGGCGCATACAAAGTGATATATAATACATCAAAATAAACCTTAAAAGTAAGAAAATAAATTGCAAAAAATGACAAAATTTAATCGGTTTACAAGCGATATCGCGATCTGAATTTAAGGTAAATGATTAAACCTCACATTAAATAAATTACGACACAGCTAATAAAAACTCAAGATCAAATATTTGACACATACAAATTCTGTCTGCCCATAGGAGCTTGCCATCTATAATCTAAAGCGTTGAAGCATAATAAGGTAAATTTAAAAACGTTCGGCCAGCAAGCTCATACAAACAATGCAGCTACACTAAAACATAAGAAAGTTCCAAATTAGTGGGGAATCTGGTAATTTCTGTGTTTTAGGTGAACTATTTTGAAACTAAAAAAGTCAGTCCAGTGTATGGGATTGGAATGTTTACACTGGTGGTGGGGGAATATTGGGTAGCAGGTAAAGATTAACGTTAGGAGAATGAGTAGAGCTGTAAAGTGGAGGAGCCAACCACGCCATCTGGGAAGGTAGACGTTACAAAAACATGCAGAAATTTAGTTTTAGAGCAGAGAAATTATTTTCAGAGCAGTAATCTTAACTTTCGTCCATTACATGGAGGTGCATGCGGTAAGTGATGAATTAAACATTATCTAACCTCGGCGGTTGAAGAAGGTTCAGTTCATACTCTAGTCTGTCACGCTCGGATTTGACTTGTTCCAAGTTCAGTTCTGATTTTACGACTTTACCAATCAGTAATTCTTTCTCGGGATGCCATAAGGTGCAGCTCTCGCAGCTTTCTTCTTGCAAATCTGGGGTAAAAAGTTTCATTATGTAACTGAACCTTGGAACTCAGTTAACAAAACTCCAATAGAATAACGAAACAAAACTTAATCTGACTATTAGCTTATTAGCTTTCAAACAAAAGTAAAATTAACCGGTAGGAGACTGAAAAAACTATAACAGATCGGTTGAGAACTGACAAAAATTAAACTGACCAGTAGAAGACTGACAAAGGACACCACTGTCGGCATCGTCACTAGGTTCTCTGGACTCAGCCCCACTGTGTACTGACGAAGGTGCACTGTGTTCTGAAGAGGGTGCACTGTCCATCTCATCCACAGTTAGCCCATCTGTTAAATCTGGTGTGGAATGTTGATGAGATTCCAAGTCAGAAAGACAAGGAGCACTGTGAAGGGCCATCTTGTTTTCAGGAATGCAGGAAACTTCAGGTATTTGGAGTTCGGGGATGTCTGGAATGCCAGCTAGAGTCACTAATGAGGCGTTAGGAGAGTCCTCTTCTTCTTCAACGTCTAATGAGGGAGTCAGTCTCATCTGAGGGAGAGATAAACTTTAACATCAAAACAACTGAGCGACACTACGTCAGAAGTGTTAGAAACTCGCAAAACGTAAGTGTAGAAAACGCACAGAATAGATAACAGAACTGACAAACAGTGGAAGACAAACCTCGTGTCCTGCAGTAAGACACTCGTATTGAATCTCGACTGGTTTAGTGTAATGTACACGACTGTTGTTGTTGTTGAACTGAAGAGCCTCGTCGTCTATATAATGCTGAGGAGCAACTACGTACATCAGCTGCTTCATGTCGTTCAACTCCTGTTCTAGTTGCTCGTTTCTTTCTGCGATCATGGGTTTACAATGCGGGATAGTGCGGGTTTAATGTGCGGGAAAGTGCGATAAAGCTCGATAATATATATGCGTTCCAAGTGAAAGGCGGCAAAAATAAAACTGTGATATCTTAGACGAAAACACACAAAGGCAGTGAATACTGTGGTTGAATAAGGAAACGGCCAATTATTTCGTTAGTGACAAGCTATGGGTTAATTTAAGATTTTCGTCTAGGTAGAGACAAACATTTGTCAGGAGGCAGAAATTTTAGGGATTCTTCCTTGGGCAACTAAATAAAATGGGCGGGGAAGAAGGGAAAAGTCTTACATGTTTACAATATGTTCATGAACCAAGCGCCTCTAGTATGAAGTCATAATAAGAAGGCTGACAGAACATAGACGAGAAACCGCCTCAATACCAATATGAAATAAATCTACTTTCAGAGAAGACATGATACACTTAACCTAGCCTCTAGAAAATTATTCGAAAGGTAAAAAAATCATTCATCAACTTACGGATCAGTTTACATCGTTCATCCATTATCTCGGAGATATTGATGTATCCATGTTCAATCTCTTCGAGAGCAGAACAAGTATCGACAGAGTCTTCTGTCTGTAAACAAAACAAGTTAGTTACGGGTAACCTCGGATTTGTTAAATATGCTTGAAACAAATTTACATTTGATATACCTAGTCTTTAGAAATCTTAGGATTTTTCAGTAAAGTGAAATACAGATTAAAGTACGGAGAGTGAGTATGCAAAATTTAGTTAGCTTATCTTAAATCAGCTGTAAGGATCAATAAACAATAACAAAATTTAGTTAGCTTATCTTAAATCAGCTGTAAGGATCAATAAACAATAACAAAATTTAGTTAGCTTATCTTAAATCAGCTGTAAGGATCAATAAACAATAACAAAATTTAGTTAGCTTATCTTAAATCAGCTGTAAGGATCAATAAACAATAAACAATAACAAAATTTAGTTAGCTTATCTTAAATCAGCTGTAAGGATCAATAAACAAGAACATTAAGTCATCGAAATGAGGGGAATTGTTCCCTTTTACCTTATTACAAAGAAGCTCATCTATCGTGTCCCCTTCCTCAAAGACCGGCGGCAGAGAATGGTAATTCTGAAAGAAAGTAATTTAAAAAAGATTTCTTTCAATTTCTACAAAATCAAAATGAGATGTTTCGTGCGCGCCGAAGATCTAAGAGAAGAATAGCGAAAACTCACGGCGCGCGCCGTCATGTAGCAGAATTTCACACACGATTCCGACAATCTCGGTCGGTTTATGACTCTCAAAGTGCTACACCGGTGCTTTCATAATTCAAGAATGCTCAACTGAACATGCATCACAATATCATACCCATGATGATGGATCCTGTCGACCATATATTTCATCCTTGAATGAATGCTGTCAAAACCAGAACGCACACTCACACAAACACGCGAGAGGATGTTTAGGAATATTTTTAAACAAACAAAAGCGGTGTACCGTGTATCCGCTATACGCTAATATCACTACACACACAAAAGAGTATCCTCTTCACAAATTGTAATGATATGGTCTGCTTACCACGATAGGTGACGTCAGGGAAGAATTCGTGCTGGATGTAGGCGAGAGTGGCACTCCTTGTTTGAGCCTAGACAGAATGTTACGGTTAGGTAATATGTGATTAGATTACGTGATGGATGACCATGGTGAATGTTTAACTGTTAATGTTGAGTAAGTCATTTTGGCGGTAAAATTAGATCAAGGAAATAGGGGACATCGGTACTCGTGTCTTGAGAGTAGTTAATCTCAAACCGGCTCTCTAAGGCTTTAATTTCAATTTGAGACTGCGACTTCTAACTAGAAGAACGCCTAAATTTGTGATTCGGTGCATGCAGCATGAAATCGATTTGGCGAAGTCACGGAAAGCTGTTACTTGTTGCACCGAACATTGTGAAATATAACATCAGATGTAAATAATCACTAACGCTGGATCAATTGCAAGCAGTCCCTTATTTAGCAAATTGAAGACAACAAATTAATTCTTGCTTGAGAATAAAATTGCGCAAATTAATGCTACATAGTATAGTTTCAAGTGTCGTGAGAAATTACAGACGGGTAAGAGGCGATTAAACTTCTGTCACATCAAAGTCTTTCACTAAACGACTCTGGATATTTTAATGGGCTTTTACCGACACTCCAACATAAAACTTAAATTTCTGATGTAACTATGCTGCGCAATATCCGCATATTGATCATATTTATTATTTGATAATATCAAAATTTAGGAAGCATCAATCATCATTCTTCCGCGGTTCATAAATCAAAAGAGAGCATGAACATATGCTGCATAGTACATATGATATGATTAAAGAGGTGATATATCAAATGGAACTGTCAAATTCGCAGAATACTTCGCAACAAAATTTTGACATTTTGGGTGGAAATCGAGCCTGGAGTTTCTTGTAGATTGAAAAAACTTGCCTCATATTTGGCATCTGTTGACAAGAACATAAAAACAGAGACAGAGCCGACAAACAAGAACAAGAACTAAGAGGACGAACAATTGACCAACCTTGATAGTTCGCACGTGACTTTGGTGAGGTTAGCAGCAAGTAGTTCTTTGTCACTTTTCAGCTGTTCCACGTGCCTCTTCATTTCCTGGTTCTCACGTGACAACTCGTCCATTTTATACTGGGATGCCTGGGGAGGTGTGATGTCACTTTAAATTCCACACTTGTCGGTCTGACGGTAGATCGGTTCGTGGCAAAGAAGGTTAAAAATTAGTACAACTCTACACAGGACTGAAGTCCCACAAGAAACTTGACACTAATTTTAAATTTGATTACACTCAAATTCCTGCCATGCTAGCGATAACATTATGAGTGTACACTGTACAGTGTAGTGATGGTATAAGGTGTCTTGTGAGTAACCTTGAAAACCCCGGCTGAGAAATGAAATGTGGACTTGGTGAGGTTGAGATGAGGTTTATTGTGAGGTTCGTTGAGGTTTTGAGGAGTGAGGTGGGAGGAATAGGTGAGGTGGGAGGAATAGGTGAGGAGGTCAAGTAAACTTGCCATGTTCATGTCCGAGTCTTGCTTGTAATCGTCAGCTAACGAACTCAGTTGCCTCTGAAGAAATGGGATTTAGTGGACCGGATTAATTGTCCTATGTAACTGATTTTCTTGTATAATTTTTGCTTCACTTTCTGAAATTCACCCGGAGTTTATTAACAAATTTTGAATTGAGCAACGGGATTACCTAATTTTATATCTTATGCAGATCGAGGGAAACTATATTTTGTCGCGTTCTCTCGTTGCAAACTTAAAACTTAAATGGAAAAAACGAAAGTTCAAGTTTAACTTTCAAACTCCATAAAACAAATGTATATCTCAATTCTGATCGTTAAAAACACAAAAGAAGTAAATCTGATACTAGCAGTGGCACAATAATAAGTGCAGTATTAACAAATCATGAAATAAAAACAAAAAACTTAGATCAGTTGCCAACCATGGCAGCAAAATACGGTAACAATGCCGCTCAATTACTGCTTGATATCCATCACTAATCACAATCAGTATTTATTTGTAACTACTTCCTAGAAGTACAGATAACAGGACTGAAGTACATATAACAGGACTGAAGCAACAACCTTAATAATCACTTGAATGGGACCTTTTTTTCCTTCAGTCGCAAATTTGTTCAGTAAATTTGTCTCCACAAGTAAATATTGACCACGACCAAACCAAACTTAACCGTATGACTCCTTAATTTAACCGAAATCTAGCTATCTCTATATCGACAGGAGTTCTATTGACCTGTGGAGAAGGTCTGATCCTGGATCTGAGAAAATCTCTAAAACTCTTCACAGTCAAAGTGTAAATAAAAAAGTTAGACATAATATTGAGGTTTAACAGGAACTCGGCAAATTTGAAGTACTCTCTACTTTTTATAGCAGAAGTAAGAGTGTGAGGAATGAAGGAGATGAAGTATACGGTACAAGTCAGGAGTACAGTCATTACTCCCTCCCATCTGAGGCGCTGATTGTGATGTCCAGCTACCCTCCTGGCCTCCCACAACATGAGCCCTGAAGTGAGTGCGGGAATTACGTAGATACAGATAGGGACAGTTGTGTCCAGCAGGGAGTGGAGGAAGTTCTTTAGAGGGGCAGGTAGGGAGGAGTCGAGGAACTCAGCGTTTATGTCACAGTTGTAGGTAGAGTAATTGAAGTAGAGGGCGGCAGTACCTGCTTGGTAGTAGAGGAGGAGATAGGGGGATACAAACACGAGAGATATTATCTCCACTAGCAGACAGAGTTTCTGGGACTTTCTATCGGACCAAACACCTGATTTCAGGGGATACTTGATGGTCATGAACTTGGCTGAAGTGAGAGTGCAGGTCAAGAAGAAGACAGTCCGGAAACAGATCTTATCTAGATACTGCTGAGTGAGACAAAGTGTATCTCCAAATACCCAACGGTTAGTCAGAAGGGAGACCGCGATAGGAAGAACTCTGTTAAATGAGAGAATCAGATCCAGGACAGCTAGATGTTGGATTATAGCAACCGTTATACGATGTAGCTTGATAGCGTGGTACTTGACAGAGGATAGCAGGATGACGGAGTCCCCGAAGAGAGAGAAGATGAAGATGAGGATGTGGAGAAATGCCCACATGTACCGTTCTGAGGGTGAGGTGATGCCAGGAACAGTGCTAGTGTAGTTAACCATCCTGCTGTAGGGGTAGTTTGGTTGTCCAGAGTTAGGCAGTTACGCGGTAAGGAGGAGAGTGCGAAGTTGGAGAGGAGGGAGTGGTGATGTCTTCGTATTTCGTAACCAGGAGATGTTTCGAGGAGTATGTTTTCTTCGGCTAAATGTTGCAGTGAAGGTAAAAATCAACGGAAGATTTTCAAAATGCAATCAGTTTATAACAAGATAAAGTTAAAACTTATGTCAAGGCAGGTTAACTAGAAACAGAAGAGGACTTGCATATATTATGCTCTAGTGTAACAAAATACACCCTGGATTTAAGTTAATGAAAACTATGACTTCATTACTATCATGATGTTAGAGACAGCAGGCCCAGCAAATATGTCGATGAGCATTGAACAGCTGTACTACAAATGAAGTAAATTAGAAGTCGAATAAAGTCCAACCAAGGCCGAGCAAATATGTCGATGAACAGCTGTACTACAAATGAAGTAAATTAGAAGTCGAATAAAGTCCAACCAAGGCCGAGCAAATATGTCGATGAACAGCTGTACTACAAATGAAGTAAATTAGAGGTCGAATAAAGTCCAACCAGGCACAACCTTACACAGGTGATAACAACGTGATCCAGATGTGTAGCTACTTTGTATAGTGTAACTACAGTAGATGTAGCTACAGTAAAACCTCGATTTACCGGGCCTCTCGGGGGAAAGGAAGAAGGCCCGGTAAATCGAGGGACACGGTAAATAGAGGCACGGTAAATAGAGGTTTTACTGTACTTTGTATAGTGTAACTCTCAGCGAAACTTAGATCTGTATCGGTGCAAGCTACCGACAGTGTCCAATGTACCAGATATATAAGGGTATATAATTATAGTTTTTAACATGAGAGCGTGAGATACTAGATACGATACATCGGCGAGACGAGATATTGCACGTGTTAAAGAGGCGTCAGGAGGTACAGTACAGAAATTAGGAAAGCAGTTAAGTAGTGAGATCCACAGCACTGAGACAACCCTCTACAATTACGTAATTTGCACTCCGCAAAGTTATATCACATAGTTTCGGTAGACGAGAAGATACATCATGATTTGAGTTACTATAAGTTAGGTTTAAATTTTGACCGCATACAACAACCTCTCTAGCTCACTTCCAAGAAAGTACCGGTTATAGAATGTTCCAGAACTTACTGAGAATGTGAGGATCAGATGGAGCACTTTAATTATAGCACCACGAAAGTCCAACAGTTGTTGTAATAAAGGGTACAAAAGCAAAACTAGCGACTTACTATTTTCCTACAGCTATTTATGACGTAATGGATGGGACATGTTGCACTCGGAGAACAAAATAATAACCGAGCGGAATACTGAGAAATTTATATACAGAATATAATAGTAGTTTATATAGTATATGACAGTAGTATTGGGATGATTATTGCAGCTGCTTACTATCAAACATGGATAATCAGGGCCTCTCATCCAAATATTAACGAATAGCATACAGCAATTAGTCGAATTTTTGTAATAAGAGGAATCAGAGTCCACGACTGTTCTACAATTCTATAATTCTTGATGGTCCTTTAATTCTACAGTCAGCTATCTTTAACAGGTGCAGAACTAATTAATAGCATCGTCTTTCCTTTTTACCCCTATTCACGGGAGTTCCTTGTCACTTCAGGATTTTCACTGATCTGACAAATCAGAGATTACTAATAACTAACTTATTACTTACTACATTTACGTGAAATTGCCAGTTGTAAAGTCAAGCTTCTCTCGTTGCGAACTACACTTGACAACGTTAAGCAATAATGATATAGCTATCTTGATCAATGTAGCCAACTGAACAAATGATATAGAGAACATACTACGTGAACAGAAATATTTGACACTTCTTTCTAAGAGAGCCACTCTGAAGATAACCTGAAACTGACCTCTTTGTTTTCAAGCTGTCGGATAAGTTCATTATTTCTCTCTTTCTGTATCATGTGTTCTTCTATAGCTTGTTGCAGCTGAAATGATAACTGGTTAATACTGGACATAAGAAGTGGTAACTGAACTGGTTATACTTCATGCCTAGAAAGTGAAATATCAGATTACATAACGATAAAAGTAACGATATAATCAGATAACTGATATTTGCTTGGCCTGGGACAGGAACAACCAAATATGACAAGATTAATACACCGCTAGTGAAGTGCAGAAGTGGCAGTTCAAATCGGCGTGACAATTTCTTGACAAACCTGTAATCTGACTTCCTCGATCTGCATCTTGTTCGACTCTTTCTCTCGCTCCTGAAAATCGGATGGTTTAATGAACAATACAGGAAACTCAAAAAGTACTCTCGCGGGGTGACAGCTTCGATACTACACGAGAATTCTCACAATACTGGACCAGGAGAAATGACTGTACTTGTATTTGTCAAACTTGGACGTTTAAAATGAGGGATTGAGGGAATGTACTCGACGATAGTAGTTCGGTTTCAGTAAGTTTAATTAAACTATCAGTATTTGCAGGTTTAATTAGTTATGGTAGTATCAACTGAGACATATTAAGACATATTAATTTACTGTAATTGGCTCAAAGAGGTTTAAACTGAGGTGAATTTGTCAAATACATTATTTTACATGGTCTGTGAGACTATGAAGCGATTAATTCAGTTACAGCAAGTTCGTGAAAATAGAAAATGACTGCTTATATTGTTCACGTCTCAGACGTGCGTCAGATCACAGATTATTGTGGATACAATTTTACTTTGACCACTAAAAACCACAGAAACATATGTAGTATGTACATATATATGTACATATATGTATTTTCATAATCATGCTAACCCATAGTAGAATAAGTCAGACATAAAATGTTCACCTCTGCTAAATAATTTCAACAGCCCTGTTCCTCAATGAACAGCTGAATAAATGGATCCTGCTCAGGAAATTCTTAAATGTCAATTGCCTTTATATTAAAATTATTAGAATTTCTAATTTCTAAAAGACAAAATTCCTGTTAAGGTAAGCCTAGTACATCTGGGATTACACAGGTCAGCAGACTCAAGATGAAGGAGACATCACAGTATGCTCCAGATATAGATAGTTAGAAAATCTTAAAGTTTTGAATATCCATAAATTCACTTCATCTTGTGAATCATAAAATGGGAGGAGACGGGGTATACCTTAACCACAACTCATACACACAAGTTATTTCTGAAGTTGTATGAATTATAATGTAATTCTTCCAAACGAAAAGAAACCATTAGCACATGTATCTTAGTGAGTAACTCCAGCTACATTGACACTGGACATGGATAGTAAGGATACCATTAGACACAGCACAACCACTTATCTTGGATATTATCACTACAGATCCGACAAAGATATGTATCTTACGGACAATACACCACCATTAGCCAGCACTCGTAAAGTGACATTTCATCGCTATCATACTCGCAGAACAGGAACGATTTTATGAAGGAATAATGAATAATATTTAATTTTAACTTAACAATCGCAAGGTCGCGATTTCCTGGAATCAACTTGGTGAGAAATTTAACAGCTGCAATATTTAAGTCTGTGTCGGAAGTTTCAGACAAGCACGACAACCGACAAGAGATTCACAGTAGACCGAGAGACCGGTTTAATTAGTGGCTAATTATCCAGACTAATTACTTAATTACTTTAAATAGTACAGACAGCGGAGGAGGCGGCAGCGGGAGTGTCACTATCAGATACAATATTGGCAGTGTATAATTAATCTGGCTTTCCTGCAGCCCGGTACAGTGGCGAATACTCTGCAGCTATTGGTCGGACTGAGTCACGTTGGGTGTTTTGACAGTTTTTATTGGTTGTTGGATTAGTAGGTTGGTATCTGGCAGTAAAACGGTGATCTAGAAGATTTGTGAAGTCAGTAACGCTCAGTTACAACAAGCTGACTACCAGGTCACCACCAATACACTAGTTTGACATCTTGTGTAAACACACAGCACACACACACACCTGTATACATACGATATTATGAATGTTGACGAGAGTAATTATGAACGTAGATTCTTCTAGAACAACTAATCTACTTTCTAACACATCTTTTCTCTATCAAGATAAGATAAGATAAGATCACAAACCAGCAAATACGTATGATCTGAGATTTTTAAATCAAATCGCTAGTTAATTCCACGTATTTTTACAGGATTCCAGGAAATAGTAAGTCATTTTGTTGAAGTCAAGTTTTGAGGTACACTCGACAGGGCAATTAATCACAAATCGTAGAAGTTTGATTTATTAAAATTTGCGCAAAATGATTGAGAAGATTGTTAGATAGAACTGAAATGTTAAAGAACTTATATGGCTAACATCAAGGTTTAAGCAAAACCCTTGCTGGTTAGAACTTCGAGATCAACAAAAAATTTAATTAAAATGAAAATTAAACTAAATCTTAGGGGTAATGAGAACAAAATCCAAACCATAAGTTGAAGTTTGTTCTCCGCCTCAATACGCTGTTGTCGAAGTTTCTCTAAAGAGTACTCCAACTCCTTGTTTTCCGATCTCATCCTACTTCCCTCTTCTTTCTTCAATTTCTCTATCCTGAACACAACATTCAATCAGGAGTTGCTTTACGTGACGGTAACACAGCGAAAAGGAGGCGGTTTAAAACTTAGCTGTCGGGATTTAAAGCTGTTACTACGAATCTCCGAGCAAAAGATCGCAAAAAGTTGTCGGGTTTGAAGTGAGGTGTTTCTTGATGGCAGAGTGCAGTATAATTGGCGTATTCTAGGCAGTAATGTAGTATTGTTTCAAACTTGCTGACTGGTAACTATGTTGTTGTATTTCTATGATTCAATGTGTTTAAGTGACAATTTAGAGAGCGGAACATTGACCTTACGCAGTACAAAATTTGATTCGACCACACTTAACATTGTGCATATTGTACAATTACATGTGAGAAGCAGCAAGTGTAGTTTGTAGGGCCAGATATTTAGCAGTGATGTGAATTATGCAAGCATGACTTGTGTCGTGCACATCTCACAAAACACGCAATCCTGGAGAGGAATCTTGTACAGTTTGTGTTGTGGTTGAAAGTGGAGCTAACATAAAACAAGCAAGGTTGTGTGAAGAAGGAGCCACGTGACATGTCTAACACGTGATATTGTAACAAATATTTTCGATATCGACGCTGAATTAATTAATATAAATAGGTCACAAAGTCTCTGTATCATGCAGTAAATATAAAACTTCACACGGTAACATGCAGGATACAGGATAATATCTCCATGAGAACGAAAAACTCACTCTTTTCTCTCTCTCTTGATTACTCCCATCTCCAGCTCCATTTTGTCCAGGATATCTTCTTGGTGAGCCAACTGAAACACAGAAATTAAGAAATTGTAACATAAAATGGTTTAAATGTTGCAAAAAATTAAGTTTAATTTAATGTTTACATTAATGTTACTTGGGTGGCAGCGAGCACTAGGGTTGAACAGAAATAGGACACTTTTCTCTAAACCTTTAAGACATAACCAGTCTACAACGTACAAAACCGACACAATCGTACTGTACATGTCGTAGTAGTAGTACCTTGTCAATAAGAGCGTTCAACCAAGAGACGTTCCTTGAAAAACCTGCCTCAAGTTTTTCAGAACTAGGCCTAGTACACATTCCTAAAACACAAGTACAACAACTGCAAGCACACAAGCAAAGATCTCGACAGAGTGAACAAGCACGGAACTACCAAATCAGGAGAATCATTTCCTTGCAAATCTCCACAGTCACACACTTCTCGAGCAACAAAGCGCCAAACTGCAACGAGTGTAATAATTCTCCCGCAGGAAACCACACGGGTGCACACATTTATTGAGACTGGCGCGGGTAGTCGATATCATCCAATTAGAGAGCAGTATTCTCCTGATTAGCCAATGGGAGGTGAGGTGAAGGGTCACGTGGGTGGTTTATGTAAGGCTTGTCAACGAGACAGTTAGGAGAGAATATGGGAAAACAGCGCCAGGTTTCCTTATTTGGGATAGACGTTCTTATTTGGCACATTGTCTGCATTCTATCTACATTGGAAAGGTCTTAACGACTGTATTCAACGCCAGGAATATTTAAAGTTTTAGTACATAATGCCATGATGAGGATCCTTGAATACAGCGTCAAACAAAACTAGTCAATAGAAGTAAAAGTATAACAAATATACATACTTTTTTTGGAATGTTTGAATCATACGACACAACCAACTGACATTCTTGTTTGTTGCTAAGAATACAGGAAACCTCACAGGCCAGAAACACGTGGTACGTGAGATCATATCAACACTGCACGCCCTACAACAGTTGGAAATGTAGGAATGTACAACATCCACATTCCAGGTTTACAACGCAATTTTCGGCAGAACTTCTAACTGTCACAACTCTTAACTAGAAACTTGTTTAACCACGGCAGAATCTCCCACGGCTCGACAATTCCCTTGATCGGAAATGTAACTGTAGTTCAACTGTTTAATCTGAGGTATAGAGTTGACGCGACATTGTAGCTTTCTGTAATGTGCAACATTTTTACATCGCATACTTTCAGATTCGAATATTCTGAGAGAAAATTTTTATATCATGAAACACTGAACTGGCTGGAATGTAAAGTGTGCGTTAACCTTCATGACCGATCGTTTTCTTATTACTTATCTCTAGTAGAAATTGTAAAAATCATGACATAATTTAAGATGGAGAATGGTACGAACTATAATTATAAATTTGTTGAAGGTCCTAGTATCGTGAACTAAAATGTCAGAGAAAAATCAATTTCATGAGAATTCAGACATATCAGCTGACGTTCGCACTATTTTAGGTTAAAATACTGGGAAAAAAGAGACTGGTTCAATCAGACTATCTGATATTCTTGGACAAATGATTCGGATGACAACAATTCTGATTAATTCTTGATAAGTTCTGTCGTGTCCAGCTCTTAAAAGGGATTTCATTACCCAACTAGATAGATAGTCTGGATAATTCAATAAGGAGTATGTCTGCATCATGTGCACTGTTCAATACCCAACTTTATGCAGCGTTTTTCAAAAGAAGTTCTTAAAATTCTCCTAAATTTGATCAGTAGCAGCTTTACTGCAAGTTCTGATTGGAAGTTTCTGAGTCCGACAATAAGATAAGGAAAATTTGATTTTACACATCAATATCAGCGCATTTATCGAATAACAGTTTTCATATCTGTCAACTGATTTTAGATTTATCGTCCGGGCGTACAATAGTCTATTGGAGTTAAAGTACACATCGATGTCTTAGAAAAGCTCCTGCACACAAAGTTACCTGGAATCCGGAGATATTTTAAACTGGGACATGTTTTTAAACTGCCCAAACTTCAGATGTCTCAGTTCATGATAAGATCCGTGACGTTAGAACGCTAATAATTTACAATTACAGGATTCAGGGCTGCTTTGAAAAGAACCAATAGGGTGCAAGGAAGCCCTTGAAAATCTCAAAGAAAGAATCTGATTGGACGTTTTTCAGACACGTGTTTACAGCTGAGCATTCTCAAGCGGCTGCAGAATTAGGAACCTGTCATCGCATTGTCAAATTTTCGTGTAAACTGGGTGTAGGTTGAGTTTGGACGAGTGTAAGTTGTTTTGGAGAATAAAGCCAGCTGGCAAACAGTACAGTCAGGAAATTTTTTGTAGAAGGTTGAATAGCTCACATAAAGTGGATTTTTCCTTTTTCCGCAGTTTGAATACTAGTGATATCGAAATAAAGATGGGACATCAGTCATGAATTTATGCAACAACACCTGGTCAATTCCATTTTCACAGATTCAGTAACAGTTTATCACAATTCGTTGTTTCTCTATTTCATACTCAAATATTTTCTTAGGGTGGACGATTTATAATTATCAGAGAAAAATGTTAATTAATGACATCTCAGTTCGAATTTCAAAGAAATTAAAATTTCGTAACTCTTATTCAGCAGCAGGAAATCATGCATTAGATCTTAGTCTGCACTCTGCAGCCGAATAATTAGGCTAATTTTAACCGTCTCAAGAGATTGCAACTGCTTAATCAATCCCAAATATTCTTGCAAATCCTCCCACGCAGAAATTACCCTTGTCAGAGAACAGAACCACCCACCAATTATCCAATATCTAGGTACCCCACCACCCGAGATATTGCAGATATCGGCGCCAAATCTTTGGAATAATTGGCAAGATTGGTATTTTGTAATTGAACAAGGGATGTAGGCGACGGCCAAGGTACACATTCCTGTTTGCCACGTGGATTAGCTACTAAAAATAGTGAGGAGTTTACTTACAGTGCGGCTTGGCAGTGATCTAATGCACACATATTTTCAATATGCTACATTGCTATAACATGCACAAAACTTTGTGGGGTGAATAGAAAGCAGATTTCTTTGTGGAGATTCTGATAATCAGGTCACTTGGCGGCGTTTTAGAGCGGCTGATCAAGCCTTATACGTTGAAAACGTGCCATTATCCTGACTTGGCGGAACCTCCTACTACCAACCTCACGAAATAATTTCTCACGTTTACAAACATCTCAAAAATTCGTCAGCGAGGCAATCAAATCAGAGGTAATGAAGTAAACAGAGGGAATGATAATCACTAACCTTGCTACATTGCCCCTCAAATTACAACCACTAATTTGATCAAGACATTAACTGCCGGATTGGGCCCTGACGACAGATAAGGGGAATGATGCAAGCTCGGTGTAAAGACCGGACATAACGTCACACTTCTCACACACGCTCTTAAACCCCCTGATTCCTGAGTGTGATTTATCACACTCACCACACAAACAGAAGTCACACTACTTAACAATCTGCTTCTTTTGAATCTCTAAACTTAACGACTTGTAGATTGTGGCAAACGTGACTGTGACCGTGACCAACCACAAGAAGGCCCCAGCCCAGACCTTGTATAATCTGTGTTTCAATCACGTTCACTGTTTCTCACATCAATGGAGAAACCAAGGACACAAAAAGTTTACACACTTACATTGTGATGTGCAAGACAATGACACAATTACATAGTTAAGTCAAAGTTGGTCTAACACAATACCCTAAATTCACCGCACAGCGTAAGCAGATCGTTTCAGGAGGACCAAGCTCGGTGTATCAAGGAATGTTAATTAACGGGGAGGTGCGCGGGAAATTTGAATTTGAACGGTAGGGGATAAGTGCTGAGTAGGGCTTGATCGCGCTGATTACGTGGATGTTCGTTGTTTAAATCGGTAAAAGAATGTGAAATGAATTTTGAAGTTCGAGTAGAGTGAAAAGAAAGTTAAAATACCTGCATTTCCAAGACACGGCGTTCTTGAGTTAGAACTTTGTTCTTGTGTGTGAGAGATTTTATCAGCTGGTTCATGTCTTTATAGTCCCTGAGAATTATAGTTAGACATTTTGAACTTATTTGGAGCTGGAGCAAATAGATTGGTAAGATATCATAATCCAGCAATCCAAGGTTGACAGTATCATCATTAATTAGACAGTTGTCGTGAAATGCGTCAAAATTATAAGATCTGTCATAAAAAAATGAAGGATGAGCTCATGCTAACTCCCTCAATCAGAAAGGTTGAAATAATTGATTTCGTACAACTATACGCCCCCTAACAAAACCTCCACCCCACCTCCAACTTCCTATTTCCCTGAAACTTACAAAGTCTCGACGTTTTCAGGACCACCAAACCCTTCAAACACACAGTTCGAAGAAGTTCGCTTAACTCCATCCTCATCTCTCATCTGGTCTAGATCGTACTACGGAGGAGTTTAAGTTACTACGGAGGAGATTAAGTTACAGAAATCCAAAATTCTAACTGAAATTCTAACTTCCATTTCACATGCTTATAATTTCTAAGTTTCTGTTGTCCTTAAACAAGAGAAGTTTCTTATTTTTATAAAAAGAGATATATAGCACTATATACGGTAAACGTTTCAACATGTCAAAACCAAAAGATATGGCCAAGCTGAAGAATTTGTAACGCTAACTGAGCTACAAACAAAAAGTTTCGACAGAATAAAGGGTTTAAAGGGACAAGTAGCACACAATATGTTGGGTATCTAACAAAGAGAGGGAGAGTGTGGACCAATAGGCCAATGTGGAAGTTAACCATAGCAGAGAAATATGGTATGTGCGGTACTTCACGTTATGTCGTTATTGTTTTGTAACCAGGAAACCTGGATCAAACTATGCAGATTAGGGGACAGGGTCAAGGGCAGATTGTACTTGTATAATGTATAGTGTACTTGTATAAAGCTGAGATAGGGATAACAGAGATGTATAATACTACTGTTGGGCAGGATCAGGGAGTAATTAGAAGTTAAACAAAGACTACTGACTACTGGCACCTTTCTGACGACACTTCACAACAAAGATCTGACGGTATCAGCGGGGCGTGTCACGTCTACTTTCGCGGGGGAGAAGACGATAGTGTTACACTATTAGGGTGACTATACATTTGAGGCAGCTCAAAATCTGGAAAACAAACAGATATGTGTCCAAGATAAGGCGGTACAACGAATAACCGGCCATATGCAGAGGGATGTTATCAAATATTTGTTAACTTGTTATTGCTTAATGCTTATTTGATCTAATAACGGCTTGTTCTAACGACATGATGCTATGTTAAACGTTCGCTAAGATACGACAATATTGACAATTAAAGTCGGACCGGGCGTAAGAAATTACATGGAAATAAATTCTCGTATTTTAGGGAAGTGCAGTTGCTAGGTACAAAGCAAGTAAGTGAGAGAAGCGACATTAGAAATATCGACATTCCAAGAGAATGAAGACTAACGATGGGATAAGTGAATATTTTACTTGACTCGATTGATAATTTCATTTACAACATATATTTTGTATAGTCTGCAGACTGATAACTTGCTGACTAAGAATGTCGAGACGAAATATTGGGAAAATGGGGGAAATGGGAATTACTGAGAAGTGTAGAAAGGACGGGGTACTCGGGAGCAGGACAACTACACATGTGACAGAGATCTAATGAAAGTAGCTGACATAAAAATTTCCAAGACAACACACCTAACAACTAAAACTTAAGTTAAGATGATAAATAAAAGTCCTTATATCAAGTTTAGCTGACTTCCACTTTTGACCAAGCTTGACTAAGACTTGACGAACTAACCTCACTGCAAAGAGGAGAATCCACATGAAAAACGGGGGCGCTAAGAAGGGAGTTCTCCCCCTCTAGGGTCTCCAACATACTCTCATTGAAACCGGAACTGTGACTGCTCCCTGCACTTCCTCTGAAAGTGGTATAAGTCAGGTTATTTTAAAACTTATCAAAAAGCACTTGACTTTATTATTTGCTACTTTAGTACTTTATCTCTATCGAATCCTGCTTAATAATGGCATTCAACTTAAGTCAGCAGCTCGCAGTACACCAATACAGAGACATACATGCAGCAACTGTCACTGTTGATGTGATGTAGAGCTTCATCACTTTGGTGGGATATTATCAGCGGGAAGGGGCGAGCGCGGGGTGCGGGCGGCGAAAACGTCCTCGTTAGCTGCGCTCTCTCGTCGTCACCTGAAACAACTCTGTGTAAAGAGTTTGTAGAGTTGAGAGTATATTTGTAGCTTTTTTAATATCAATCTGTTGGATTCAAAATTTCGTTATTGGACGGCGAGTTTGTTCTGCTTGATTAGTGCACATTACATGTTATTCAGGGATGATCGACATAATATGCAATGTAGTTATGTATACGACATGATTTAATGTTCATTTTATCTCATTTTGAGAAGCACGGCTTTCCTCTGAAACAGTTGAGTGTACAAAGTCATTTCCATAGTGCAGACTACTGACTACCGCGTGACTTGTCCATGTGACCAGCTAATTTCAGTAAATCTTTAATGGTTCGCTTTAAAGGCTGAACGGGAAGCTAGGTATTGTGTGGTTGAGTGTACATTTGTGTGTAGGAGATACCAAATACGATGCTAAGTATCCCAATTATCTGTATTGTTCTAAACACACAATGCAGAAATAAGACCGCTCTGTAAGGGTTGAATATAAGGTTTGTGATATCAAAGTTTTCTTTATGAAGGCCCAAATCCATAGATTATTCTTACTGTGTCCATATGTCACGAAATATACTGGTAACATAATAGAATTGGGTCCGTGATATACGTAAACAGAGCGGCGCATGAAGGAACGATCAAAGCATAATAAATATATACTACCAGACAAGCATAATTTAATCTAAGATCTTAGTGGGCGTCCAATGATTGGGAAATATGTCTAGAAAAAAATATTGAATATTTTCAGGGACGGTACTGCCGCAATACACGTACACGCACTGTAATTTGGAGGTTTGACAGAGGGTATCTTAGAAACTTTCAACCTTATGTTAGCTATCTTATTGTAGCAAACAGTAGCTTACTCTGGGCAGTCTACTGGCTGCAATAATCATTGATGGGACTCAAGGGGATTTAAGATATGACAATCGATATGGGGAGAACTCAATCTACAGCAAAAATTTGAAATGCAACAACTTCAGAATTAAGTCTTAACACAGGAACATAGTCCTTACATGATAAATCGAGATTATTAATGGGAATCTTGGTTTCGCATGTTTTATCAAAACGTCAATTATCAATCTATCAGATAAGACTTACGATACTAACTTACAATACAACCACTCAAATCTACAGATAAATATATCAATGATACCACTCTGCAAAAACAATAATTAGAGCTGTTTATTTTGCTAAACGTTCACGAAGCCAGTGTACCTGCTGAATATCTTACTGTAAGATAAGACGGAGATCGATTTCAATGGAAAATTTTCAGGTCAAGGGTATACCTAAATATCCACACTTGTTCGAGTTTTTCCTCTTTCTCTTTTCGATTTTTCTTCCTCCGGGCCGATACACAACTCGTTTGAAGTAAGACTTCATTTTAGACTTAATTGAATCGGGACTGTTTTGTAGAATAACCATGGTTTGCGATACAACATACGACGTACAAATAACTGGCTTCAAAGCAATGCAAAATAGCGTTATTGCAGAACTGGCGGACTTTGGTCAGTTGAAGTTCTATCCAACGCGAAATTACCTCTCTTAACTGTCAATATTTGTCAATGCTGCACGCCGCGCAGTGACGATTTCGAATTTGGAATTTCTTCGAAATTTCTTCTAGAAGCAGAAATATGTGAATACGATGTTATTATCGAGGTTGTAGGGCTCTTTTTAAGTGCATAATGTGTTGTGTTTTCAGAATGCAATATTCTAGAAAAGTTTTCTTGCCTGAACCAGTTCAGGCAATTTATCAAAACTGGTCACTTAATCAACATCATTATCATCTGAAGAGGTTTTTTTAGCGGGGAACTTACAATTTCAACTTATTATCGTAAAACAATTACTTTTGAGTAAATGGTTCTGCTGAATTCTGATATAGATCTATCGGATAGCAGGTAGTATGCTGTATGATCCAACTTGTTACAGTGATTGAATAAATTCAATGGTCTACACAACACAATATCTGCCGCGCGTTCCGTCAACAGCCAAGAAATATTAATGGCGGCAAGATGTAGGAACAACGCGTCTATACATGAGTGTAAAGATAACTCCTCAAGATAAGATATTGAACTGCTACTACATACATTCAACAATCACCTCAACTACATACCAAAGTTTACACCAATAACTTCTACATGTTAAGTTTTACATTTTCAGTTAAGATATTAGATGCCGGGTAGTAGTGACCAGTGTAAACAGTCTGTATTCAGTTCAATAGATTACGTATGTGACTATTGTCTATTATAAGAAGGTGTTTGCTGTCCGACAAACTTGTAAATAGATAAACTCAATATTCAAGAATTGTAGTTGCGATATCATAGAAATTAGAAAGCCCCAACCAAGATTTGAGAATTTCAGTGCAGCGAAAAGTAAGACAAACAACTAAAATAAAATTTGAGAATTTCAACTTACGTGAAGAAGGAGGATCATAGCTGTATTCCTCTTCGTAGAAGTGTTTATTTCTATCAATTAACATGACTAAGAAACAAGTTGTTAAGTAACTTAGATCTTATCTGTCACGATTGCTATGGCTGTAAAACCAAAGGGAAAATATTGTTTTAAAGATAAACATGGCTGAAAAAGGAGTATCACACATTTGATTCATCTTGAAAATTAAGATAAGAATACGGTGAGCTAAGCATGTCGCATTAAAATGATGAATTAAGATTCTGGGTTCCTCTAGCAACCGAACAGTTCTCGGATATATGCAGTCCGAAATTAAAATTCTAAATGGAGTTCGCCATTAAATATTTTAAATCTTACTCAAACTTTAAGTTCAGTTTCGTAGAAATATGAGCGGTTTCTGTGGAAACAACGACATGTTCACAAAAACAAGCTTACTTTGCAGGCAGATTTGCGATGAAGGCGGCAATCGGTATATTCAATCCCTCCTAAATTTGCAAGTTTTGTCAATTGTATATGTACCAGATGCATTACTTGTGTTGAAATTCAAATAGGAATAATCGAAATAGGAAATGACAAGATTCGAGTCAGGCATAATAGCGATGCATTTTAAACAAATCGTTATCTGCTCAAACTGATTATCACATTCTTAACTTTATCTCATCCTAATTCACTTAAACTAATTTATAGTATTAAGATAAATGGGGCCATTTCATTATCCCCAATTTTCCATATTTAAAGATACATAGAATGCCGAGTTATTACTAATCTGAATACTTATTTTTAGATAATCGGTGTATTTCTTTCAAACTTGAGTAACAGCCTAAAAGTTTGGCTTAGTTCAATTAAGTATGTTAAAATCAATAACCGGAGTACAAATACTGAATGTCCACATGTTAAATTATCAAATAAAAGTCAGGTTCCAAAATTTGAGCAAGAAAAAGTTCCAAGAAAAAGTCCCAAACAAAGTTGAACGAAAGCCAAATAAAATACACAAATAAGATGTTCACACAAAACCATATTACTCACGTTCAACTAAAACTATTGTAGAAACTGAAACTATTGTGGAAACTTTTACAGTCAAGAATAGTTAAAAAGCTAAACGTAATCATCAATCCTTAATTAATGCAATGCACAATATTATGTGGACCGTGGAGTAGAAGAAACTGATTATATCAAAATGCACAAGATCAGCAACACTTGGCTTGCACAAACCGTTTATTACACATAATCAGGAGAACTAATTGAATTGCTGAATAAAACTACTCGCTATTCAAATAAGAACAATCATGCAACTTATCATGACAGTCGGTAAACTTTCAAGGAAAATGATAAAAACTACTGATCGCGCGCTAAGCTGCATTATGACAGTGAAAATGGGTAACTATTCTCCAATCGTACATTTCTCGGTTTTGACAAGCATCCCTTCTTTATCAGGGATTAAAAGAGACTAGTATATATGCATATATATGATATGTATATATATAGAGATTGGAAAATATTATATTTCTTTAGACTAGCATGGCAGTAATATCTTAAACCTATCGACTCAACCGCCACTTTCTAAGCGTTTCTTCTGTTTAGCCCTACAAGTACAAACTTGTACAAAACACATGAAAAATCAACATAACGGTTACTAAAACTCTATTTCAAGCGATAGAGGTTTTAAATGAGAAAAACTCGTTAGTCAAGATAGGTATTTTTATTCTGTTGCACAAACATCATATCCGAATATTTTAAAATGAAACAGTTTTGAATTTCAAATTTTCTACAACTTATTGTGACGTTCGTTTCGAATCGTGAAGTAACAATCTAATCATTTAATTGAGAAACACACAACGAATTAAAACCGATAAGATCCCAAAAAGACACGTGAGGACATATGAAATGAGCCTCCTCGTGTTTTACAGGGAAGAAAGACCACGTCAATACCAATGATCTGACAAAGCAATCCCAGAGCAGCTACAAGTTTCAAGACGGTGTAAGCCGGAGGATTGTTATGAAGCTATTAGGCGGGAAGTTTCCTGGGTTTCTGGGCGACTAAGTGCTGGTTACATGGCTACCACCTGTGGGTCTACTTTATATAAGCATGGTTTGCTTTATAAACACATGCTTATAAGCTTTCTTTATTTCGTAGAACAAAGCACAAATACCTTTATAAGTAACTTTGTCTACTTACACGCCTTACACGCCCAGCCTTGCTTTAGCAATTCGTAACGATATCAAATATCATGGGAAATGGGAAGAACTAACAAATATCTGCATAAGTTTTAACTATAGCTGCACCAAAGCATATTTGGGTAAATGAAATATTAATGAAAACATGGAAAATGTTGTGCTCACAAATGCAAATAGAGATGGGAGCTGTAAAGAAACGGAATGTTAACAATTCTAATGTAATGAATTTATTGGATTTGGACAGCCGGTAGAAATGAAATCACAGTTGAAATTATCAGTTACACTTACACTGATAGGGTTACACGCCATGTACTTTAATTTATGTAGCCAGTAGTTAATATGTAATTTTAGCAAACATAGGTAGGTAGGTCCAAACATCGCAATGATAATAACAAAGTACATCTGAACATTTGTGTGTAAGATGTGAAAGTGTAAGATGTGAAAGTGTATGTGAATGTTTGTTGGGCAGGATAATATGGCTACAGCTGTATTCAGTCAGATTCTATACACCTACGATACTTATCTGCGACTTTAAAACAGATAATGTATCCCATTACCACGACGGAGATAATAAGTATGATATTGACATCTGTAGTTTACCTATAGTTTACTGAGACTAAGCGTTTCAATAACTAAATCTCTGTCAAATGTAATTTCAAAGAAAAGGAAGGAAAGAAACTTAAAATTTTCGTACCAGCAAGATGTTAATGCGTTATAATTGAATCAGGGCTCTGAATCAGGTTACTGGCAGGCATCTGCGGCAGTTTTGCAATGCTGCTGAGGACAAGGCATGTCCGATCAATTGCCCAAGAGTCGCTGAAACATTCTCAGTGGTTTCTAGTAATTCAATTTTCTTTCCCGATACAGCCTCAAATTGCTATTTTTAAGGTTTGACGGCTAAAATGCATAAAGATTTAGGCAGAGTTTCATATGAACATCGTGAGAAGCTTCAAAATTGTAAAAAATGGTTGAAAATGTGTATTTCTTGAAAAATCTCGTTACCTGCTAAAGTTAAGTCATGCGCTGACAACTTCCCGAATAGCATGAACAGTGATATTTTCCCCAAAACCCGTTTAATGATAATATAATAGTTGTAGCTTGTGTTTGCGTTTTTAAAGAGCTGATATCAAAAATTCGCAGCAGAGTCCTGCCTGAATTTCGGCCGCCACTGTCACAACAGCTCTTTTGGTCACAGTTCGCTTGAACATATATCTCTGGAGCGCAGAACTTGGTGACCAATCTGTTGAGTTGTGGCGGCTGCCGCGTTTCTAATATCAGTTCTATAAAACGCAAACTCAAGTTAAAACACAACGACAATGTAACCAAATCCACTTTGGTTTTGAACTTTAAACATAGGAAAATCGCATGCAATTCTTGAAGAAAAATTTTCTACAGAGACAACCACGCTAAAATTGAACACGTGAAAATGAGAACATGTGGTTTTTGTTGGAGTGAACAGTGAACAGCAAGAGATACAAGCAATAGCTGAAATAGCGAACACAGGGGTTCTGCATGTAGCATTCAACCACAACTAATTTTGGAAAAACTCGAATTTTGTTTTAAAAAGGTAAGGGGTGGTTGTAGGAGTGAATAACTAACGGACTGAATCGCTATAACACTAATTATCACTAACCCTGACCCTAACTCTAACATTCGAGATAGAAATGCAACATATAGAAATCCAGCCCTGGCGGGTTACTGACTAGATCTGATAAGGTTCATTAAGTCTTGCGCCCCTTACAACTCTTATCAAAGAACAAGGTCGGTAAAACCATCTTATCTACATTTTATCAATTATCAATTTCTACCAGATTCTTCGACATAATTCAACCCAGACCGACTCAGAAAGCCACATACATAAATTTTAGTGTTACTAAAAAATATTGGCATACCTATCATCCAGCTTATTATTCGCGGGAGGATATTGATTATTGTATGTAATTTTTTGATGAGTCGACGCCTAATTGAATTAATGAAACAAAATATGTTTAATGAAACAATTATTATAACTGAGCGAAAAATTCTCGTTAGATTTCATAACGACCTTGAACAACGCCTTTTTATTACTGACCAAGTGGTTAGAGCGAAAGACAACAAGCACGGTTAATGAAAAAGTTGAGTCTACAATCCTGAAACATTTAAAGTCGTCGAAAAATTGTCCTACGGCTAGTTTTAAGTTTTACCGTGCTTTCAAGTTGTGAAATTGACTACCATCTGTGTCAGAAGCTTCCCAAGTTTATTCAACTGTTGATGATCTCTTTGACTGACGTGTTGATAAGATTCCCGTATTATATATAGACAACATTATATACAGTGACATTATAGACAACATTATATACAGTTGATATAGTGACAAGTACCTAATGGTGATGTCACTCTAAAGTGCTGTCACTAAAAGGTATGTTTTGTTCACCATATACAGTGATATAGTGACAAATACATTGATGACATATGTGACAAATACATTGATGATATCCGATCTTTTGAACATTGTGCACTTGTTAATTTATTGACAAGTGCAAAGCAGGTGATATCTCTGCAGAGTGCAGATGCCAAAATCCCGTCGCAAAGCAGCTGGTCGATGATCAAATCCCTGGGACTGATCCTTGTATGGATAAAATAAGCACCCTATCATACCGATAAGCATTTTGAGCTTGTTAGTCGTTAGAGTTTTTAACCCTTAAGGTATATTAGGAAATATGTGTTTTGATACTAACATGATAAAAAATAAATTAAAATCGAGTTCAGTTTGTTAAAGTAAGTCTTGAGGAATAATGATAACTGATTCGTTAAACAAAGTTAAAGTGTAAGACAGGCAATGTAAGATTAGTTTTACATTGAATTAGAATCCTCTCAATTTGAAGTGAGATTTAAGGATCAATTGCGGAACTGAATAAATTCATACATTCAGAAATAAACCTAATGTCTAAAATCGTAAATCAGTAGTAAATGAAGATATTGATCTATGCACAAGATGCAGACTTCGAATAGAACTTTCTAAAAAGGAAATCGGATCGTGGTGAGTGGAAATCAAAATAAGCAGAACTACTAATTAGATATGTTCAACAATCAACAGTTACCTAGTTAGAAGTATTCAACTTGACGGATAATTAGCAAGTGGCAAGTGGCCAAAATGCAAGAACAGTAAAAAAGGTAAATTGCATGTCTGATGTCGCACGAATCACGATAGATCGACACATTTCTTTCGGCTTAAGAGCTTGCGGAAATCAGAATTAGAACACACAAGTAAAACTGCGTTATGTCCCATTAAGATTAAGATGGCGAGGAATCCATCCAGTGCAGAAGATCTTAAATCTCGCGAAGTGCAGAAAAAATCGCGCCTCATCATATATAAACGCAGCGCGCGCGGCTTATTTAATTTAAAATCCACAATCCAGACGATATCAGGATTCATGGTTATTGGGAGTTTAAGAACAAACACATTTTATATGAGAGTCAAAAATCACCGGACAATTCAATTAATATTGTGAAGAAAGTTTATTTTCCATTCCTACACTGGATTTTTATTTATTATATTTCATAATTTTCGAGTTCAACTATCAATTTCAATTTTCAGGTTAAATGTATAGGCCTGCAAAATTTAATTAAGACAATCAACATATTTTATGTGTTATGTAATATCTTGAATTAAATTAAATATAAATTGCACTTATACTTGTGCATATATACTTGTGCATGTGGATATGATTTTGTTGTGGAGGTGACCACGCAGCGCAGCGCCCGGTAAATATGTACAATTTTTATATTTGTGATGAGACATTAAAATCAGATATTTGATAAACATTTCAAGAATTTAAATTATTCAAATTATCAAAATGCATTTAAGTCGAAGTTGTTGTATTTATTGGATATAATCACATGCAAAATAAAAGCGCGGCGCGCGACGTAATGAAATGGTCTACTTTACTCCGCAAACTTTTTTATTTTTACTTATTGCGCGAGAATTTTGGGAGTGTATACAGTATCGTCCATTTCGTGGAGTCCTGCTTATTGTCCTTTCCAATATGGCCGCCAAGCCCCTCCCGGTCGGGTTAATTGTGGCGCGCCGGAGCTCCCGACGGACGCGTTCGTCTTCCTCCACGATCGAATTTGTTGTCCTAAGGTTTCGGTTCGTTTGTCTTATAATTAAGCTTCCCTGTTAACGTCTTCGCTTTCATAGATTCAATTTTCTGGTTTTGCGCTTCTCTTTCTCGCCATGAACAGGCAACTATGATTCTGACTGGTGACTCACTTCTCACTGGTGACTTGCTCCAAGAACTGTTTCGATATATTTTCATTTGAATTTGATCCGTGTAGTTCGGCCACTTTTTCGCCAAACTCTGAGTTGCTTTGATTTTGACCTAGTTTACACATTATTTTGTCTGGCCCGTATGCTTCTGAAGATCCCCATTTGATCCTCTTCCATCACGGAGAGACTGTATAATTCCTTGGTAAAGTTTTTTTGTTTTGCCTCTCTGGCCGATTTGCTGAAAGTGTTCGCAATCACCATTTGCCCCGACAGAATGTTATTCCCTAATCGTAATGAGTTGCTGCATTGCGAGCATTTTCATTTAAGTTAAGCAATCTGGCTTACTGTATTATTTGTTTTTCTAGCAGAACTTTCTCTGCGCACAGTGTATACCTATGAGCGCATACACAGGCCACCTGTATCACAGAAGGTAGCATCAATGGGTTATCTAAATTATTGAAACATGATGTAGGCGTTGCGAAAAATAAAACAATTCTAATCAACAGATCACGAATTTCACATATTTAAATTACACAGTTACACAATTTCACAAGTACGGAATGACTAACCAACTATGTATAAATCCTAGAGGCTAGAAACATGGCGGACAAGACAGTGGAACAGCTGTTTACCCAGATCCGGAAACTAGGTCAAGATGGACTTCACCACAAAGCTTTACCTCTTGTTATTGAAGTGCTGAAGAAAAACCCAAAAGACCTGGACGCTCTGAAGTGTAAGATTGTGTGCCTCCTAAAGCTGGACAAGTGTAAAGAAGCTTACCACACCATGACGACGGATAAGGAACTGAGTAAACTGCCGATGTGGCACGAGCGAGCTTATTGTTTGTACCGTCAGAACAAACTAGAGGAAGCCATCACCGAGCTGAACAACGCTGAACCATCTCCGAAAGTAGATGAGCTTCTAGCCCAGATCTACTACAAGTTGGAGAATTACGAGGAAGCTGCCAGCATCTACAAGACCTTGGTGAAGAACACGATGGACTCCTACACAAACGAGCGTGAGACGAACTTGGCTGCTGCGTTAGCGTCATCTTCCGCTTTCAAAGCTAAACCAGTAAAGTGGGTCGGAGTTCGGGAGAGTACGTACGAGTTGTGCTTCAACTCTGCTTGTTACAGCCTATCTACCGGGGACATTGACGCTGCTCAACAGAAGTTGGAGAAATCTAGCGAGCTCTGCAAGAAGGAGTTTGAGGATGATGAGGCTGAGACAAGGAGCGAGCTTGCTCCGATAAACGTGATGAAGGGACTGTGTTTACAAAAGTCCGGTAACAACAAGGAGGCGCTAGAACTGTACAGCACGGTCCTGAAGGAGAAAGCTGGGGACAGTCAGACTCTGGCTGTGGCAGCTAACAACATTATCTGCATCAATAAGGATCAGAACATGTTTGACAGCAAGAAAAAGCTAAAAATAGCAACAACAGACACAGTCCGAACTAAACTCGCGGCTTCTCAGACCAACAGTATTGACTTTAACTCTTGTCTGCTGAGTTTCTACACTAACCAGCTGGAGCAGGTGAAGAAGAAGAGTCTGCAACTGAAGGAGGCTGGCAGTCCTCTAGCTCCACTCCTTCTTGCCACTCTTCTAGTGCGGGAGAAGAAGTTCGAGGACGCTCTCAAGGCTCTCCAAGAGGGAAACTCTCCAGAGGAGGTTGTTCAGTTGTCCATAGCAGAACTGATGAAGAAGACTGGATCTTACTGCGACTCTGCTGATGCTCTAAAGAAGGTACTCTCTATATCGAAGAGGCCTGGTGCTATCTCCCTCATGGCCTCCCTAACCCTGCTCGGGGCTGGACCTGAAGCTGCTGCTGATTACCTTGATGCTGCTATGGAAGAACTGAGGAGCTCAGGCAAGTACACCAACGAAGAGATTACTGGTTGGGCTCTGCAGTGTGCCAAGTTTTGTTTGGCTCATGACATGCCGGAGAAAGCTGCTCAGAATCTAGAGAACCTGCTAGCTCGAGACTCGAGCAACATCAAAGCTCTGGCTCTCTTGATCAGGTCTTATTCTCTGTTTGACGCTCCTCGTGCGCACGAAGTAGCACTCCGTCTACCTGACATTGACATTCCTGCCGACATCGACCTGGAGCAGCTGGAGATTGGGGTGGGCGTTACTTCAGGCAGGGGGCTGAGGAAAGTTATACAACCGGAGGAGGAGAAGATTAACGAGGCAAACAGGAGGTTTGAGACCAAGGAGAAGAAAAGGAAGAAGAAGAAAGGGAAACTGCCTAAAGAGCTGGTGGAGGGAGGCCCTGACCCGGAGAGATGGATACCTCGACAAGAACGAAGTTACTACCGGCGTAAGAAGAGGAACAGGAACGAAGCTATTGGAAAGGGATCCCAAGGTTTGTCCTCTGTCAACAAGGCTGCTGAGGCTGCTCTGGATATGTCTGATAAACCCAAGAAGGTGGTCGAGGAGGAAAGTAAACCAACCAAGGCTACTCCAACACCCCCTCCACCCCAGCCTAAACAGCAATCTTCTAAACCTAAACCCAAGGGAAAGAAGAAGGGTAAAGGTAAGTGGTAGGGGGCTTTTTATGTGCACTGTGCAGTTATAAATGTATATTCTTTAAGATAAATTTGATTTTTGACATGGCTGTTTCACCTGGACTTTATTATAATTGGTTTTCTTTAATGTGTTTGATGGATAGGTTAACTTGCATTAAATGGTATAATTATTGAAAATAATAATAAAATAAGTTATTAGTTTTATAGTTTATGAGAACTAAATATGAATATTGATATATGGGTTTTTTTCAATTGTTTAGAAAAATTAAGTGATTGAGCTGAATTTGAAACATGTGTTTTATTCAAGATCCAAAACAAAATCCATCTTTACTGTAGCTTTCAACAATTGACGATTTATATTCATTCCGTTTTGTCCATGAATAAAACATTTCTTTTTTCTCCTAACAATTTAACTATCATAGTTAACATCGCAATGGTAAGGTAAGATAGTTAAGAAGAAGCTACTGTGTATGCCGTATACAGCCAGCCAGGTATTTCGCGTTCTCCAATTTTTTTGAATGTTGTGATGCAAAATTTCCTGATTACGATTACTACTTAGCTGATTTCGCTGTCTCATTTCAATCTTGATCCCCCTGGCGATTCCCCAATTCCTATGTCTATTGTTACTTAAATGTGTTTTGTTACTTCAGATCATTTTATTCAGATTGCCGTAATCAAGGCACTCGATTTTTGTTGTAAACACTTACAAAAGTCACTTGAAGAAGTATTCAGTTTAAATTCTAGAGTTCTTGTAATTCATAAAAATTCAAGTTGATAAAAATTCATTCGACTATGCCATTTTTGATAATTGACATGTTTTGGTAATAATCAAGTGTTATCAACTTACCTTTGATTAACGTGTTACCGATTCAAATTCACCGTACCTGTACATGTTATCTGCACTATTGCTGTTAATTAACTCCGCACCTTATATAGCTTAAAGAAACCGAGCAGTCCTCGCACTCTCACTCCCAAGAAAACATGGCTATTGTTGTAGAAGTAGAATACTGCGGTAGGTGAGGGTACGAACCTAAATGGAGGATGCTTGCCGGCATGATCAAAGACGAGGTTTCCTCGGCTGACGTACCTGGCGTTGTCGGCCGAGTCAGCTCCTTTGAGGTCAAGATAAACGGTACTCTGGTCTACAGCAAGCTGAAGACAGGCTCCTTCCCCAACTTTGACGATGTTGTGGCGGCTGTCAGGGAAGTTTCTGATGGGAAGTCCCCAGCCCAGTGCCAGATTGACCCCCAGTAATGTGCTGCTGTCTGCGTGCGCTTCAGATGACTCTCAGGGTAGAAACGCAAGGTGCTGCGACGATGCAAGCGCCGCTCAGCAAGCACCCCATTGTGAGATATACGTATCAGAGAGCTTGTCAATTGTTTTGGAGAGTGAAGTTGATATGACTCACTTCGTTAAAACCGGTCGGGAGACGACTTGATGATACGAACTTTGCTCTTCGGAAAGTTGGTGGACTTTTTGGTGCTATTTTCTCGCGATGGTATTCTTTTAAGTTTAAATCAGTTTTAAGATGTTTCAAACTAAATCAATTTTTTCCTCTTCAGTCTTGGGTTTTCTGTGTTATCTGGTTCACCAATTTCATTATTTATGTTCGAATTTGTAAGGAGGGAAAATTCAAATGCAATAAACAATATTCTTTTAATCGGTTGAAGTTCTATTTTTAGACTTTTATATAATTTGATATTGCTTACTTCGTAATCTTAACTTATTCTGAAGCTTAACTGTAAGTTTAATTAATGGCTTTCGATGAATGATATGTTGCTTGAAATCTGTCTTATAAAACGTATATCTAATAAATATCTAAAATAAAATATCTAAATATCTAAAATATCTAAATATCTAAATATCTAAAAAATTTGATGTTTTACAATCGATAGTTTTCTAAACGTATAAGTTCTCTTAGCTCAAGTCAAGCACCAAAGATATCAGCTCTGACTTGTCCAAACCCGGGCTCTGTATCAATATGAGAGTTGAAGTAGAGTACTGCGGTGCCTGAGGGTTTGGCGGGAAGTTCCGGGAACTCCGCAGTGACATGTACACCGTGCTGCCTGACGTGGAGTTTGTAGGGAAGGTTGTGCGGCGGAACTGTTTCGAGATCTCAGTGGACGGAGAATTGCTGTACAGCTCCCTGCAAGAACGGAAGTTTCCGCGGAACGAGGATGTAGTGAAAGCGGTTGCTGCAGTGAAAAGCGGCCAGCCGATACCTCCTATCGGGACGCAGTCTTACTTCAATCTTTCTCCACAGAGACCTTGTTCAGTGATGTAGCGCAGTTTTTGGAGCTTGCTGAGTGAGATATGATTTGTTGGAGCTAAACCTACTGGAGCTCCTACAATGATGTAACTCAGGCTTGCTTTATGCTAATACTTGCTTCTCCCTTGGATTTCTGTACTTCTCTTCTAATATCTGTAACTGGGCGAGTCATTTTGTTGATAGATATTTTGATACTTTAAATGCTTATAGCTTATATTGAGTTTTCACTTTGTATATGGCAGCGAGACGTTTTATCAGATTTTGAACTAATTTATTGTTTTTACAAAGTTTATTTATTAAGTTGTTTTGTATTTATCTGACAATACCGTCCTGTAATATTTATGTCCAACCATTGTCCGACTCTTAGACTCCTCCTCGTTATTTACTGAGTCTCGTGAACTATGTTTTGTTATGCTCTTCTTGTTCGCTACGCAGCTAAGTTGATGTAGTTCTTTACAAGTATAGCTGCTTGATTGTTCCATTATAAATTTCTTCTTTTTTAACGTAGCACTAAATCTTCTTTAGCTCAAGTCACAAACCAGAACTCTACGCAGAAAGACCCAGTGTCAATTCTCAAGATGAAAGTAGAAGTAGAGTACTGTGGAGCCTGAGGTTACGGTCCGCGCTACAGGGAGCTAGCGCGGACCATCACTGCCGCCCTTCCAGAGGCGCAGTGTACCGGCACAGTCGGACGACGCTCCAGTTTCGAGGTAAAAGTTGACGGTAAGCTGATCTACAGTAAGCTGGAGAGCGGTAGTTTTCCTGAATTCGAGGATGTAGTGAAGGCTATCGAGGCTGTGAAGAGCGGCGCGCCCCTCCCTGAAATCGGTAAACAACCTAGTGGGTGTACTATTATGTAAAGTGATGGACAGGTGAGCAGCGGAGTTTCTTGTCAAAGTAATGATTTGTAGGGGCTAAACCTTCTGGTGTTTCTGCGATGATGGGACAAAGCTCTGTGTTTCGGAATCTTTCACTTAAAACCAGTTTGACTCTCCCAGAAACAGTTTGCGCACCCAGGTTCCAGAGCTCGTTATTGCCACAAGGATGATTGTTGGGGGCTAAACCTATGGGTGCTTCTATTATGATGATGTGGTAAGGGTTCTATATTTGGGTCGCAACCTTGGACTCTCATTTTTGTGTGGTGTTTTTGGAATTTATTTTTGATTTTTCGTCTTTTTCTTATAATTTGCTTTTGTGCTTCTTGAAACCAAACCTTTTTCCAGTTTAAACTTTTGATTTAAGTAGAGGATATCTGATTGTTAGATTTGTATGTGTATTTTGGGAATTTGATTTGATGGCATATTTATGTTTTTATAAAATTCTTATAAAATATGTTATAAAAGTGTTCTTTTTGGGACAAAATTGACTAATCAGATTCGCTTTTCTTAGCTAATATGTTAATGTAATAATTTAAGTTAGCCGGTGTTTTTTAAAACAAAGCAGCTGATTTAAAACTTTAAACTAGCGTGTAATGCTACATGAGTCAGATATTATTAACTATTAAATGATGAATTGTATTTTAGTCAATTAACCGATCAAATGAATAGGTAGTGTCAGGAATGCTATTAACAGATGGTAATTATGGAAAGAGCCACCCATCACCAGCCCGTAGATAGGGATAGCTTTCAGAAGCAGCTTGATGTAGCCGTAGCTCAATTCGGGTGAGAATCAGTAATAAATAGCCAGTTTTAAAATTTTTTGTAAGTTTTGACCCTCTAATTATATTGTTAGGGTTATCTTTCTCCTTTCTACGAATCACAATGATCTCTAATTTGCAAGATAGCAATTAACGCAATCCCGCAGGTTGGTGTATCCCTGTCTATTAAAGGACCGTGTAGTAGACTTGTACAAATTGTACTGTTTAGTATGGGAAGTGAGGTTGAAAACAAATGGAGACTACTCGTACACTGATAATGTGGTGAGTGGAGTTGAAGTTCTCTAATTCGTTGGGTCAGAAAACTTAGCAGCTATTTATGAAAGTTGTAAAACTGTACAGTTGTTCTTCTCTACGGAACTGTTAATTCTACCCAGTATTAATCTCTCAGGAAGAATGGAGGAAGATTGCAGAAGAACTGGGGTACATGGGCGACATTAACGCTATCGTTCTCTTCAAGATCTACAAGAGATACATATCTGAGGGGTACGAGAAAAGTTCTTCCCACCTTTCTGGGGTTCCCTTCTCTAAAAACGCCTCGTTCAAGTCTGGGCGCGACGGCGCAAGCACGCCTAGCAGTGATGTGGAGATGCCGCGACAAAAACGAGTGTACAGAAAGCGCAAGGATCTGGAGAAGTCGACTCTTAACATGTCGCCTTCTGTTACACCTGTTAGACTGAATGCAGCACGTTACAGTGTCACCCCTGTAAAATACGACATAGGTGGAAACAAGAGCTTCTCAGTGTGCACTAGACCGGGATCTCCTAAAGTCGGGGGTTCTAGAGGTCGACCCCGCGGGGTTTCTCCTGCTAGGGGCACCAGAGGGGCATCACCTGCTCGAGGTTCCAGGGGTTCTACTCCTGTTGTCTTCCGAAATGTCGAGAGTTTGGAAAGAACAGCACTTCTCCGAGGTTTGTATGGTTATAACTTATACTGTTCGCATCGTGTTGCCTTGAAATTATAAATGTTAAAATTCCGAGTTGTTTAATGACGACAATACCTTTGTTAAACTAAACAATCCATTTCAGGGAGATCAGCAATGTTTGACAAATCTTGTGTGTCTGATGTTTCACACTTGCCCGCTAAAGACACTGCCGTAGAAGAGAAACTTCCAGAAGGGTTCGTGATAGAGGGAAAGGGAGCTGATGCTTACATCGTGGACGATGGGATTTTACCCAAGCCCTCAGGGGAACCAGGTATGTGCTTTATATGCGCTGAGCTGGAATCTTGTTTAATTTAACTCGTAATTAGATTACCTCATCTCTTCCTCTGATTGACTGACAGATACTCAATTATCACGTACACAACTCTTAACAATCAGTAAACATTGAGCTACCCGCAGAGAAATACGACATTAACCCTGTCATCCGACAACTGGAATGTGGTCTTCCTAACGAAGTGCAGTTCGGTCTGAACATGCTCCTCTGGATGACTAAGTCCTGGGCTCTTCCTCTACCCAAATATCCCCGACTTTTATCCGTACTTCTGGCCAATACTGGAGTTTTAGACACAGCTACTGCTAAGTTAGTATTCTAAATGTAGCGACATAGTATTTAAAGTTTGCTTCTACTTGAATTTTGTGTGTTAGAGTTGCAGTAGTGCTTATGTTTTATTGCTAACGCGGTAATAGACAGTAACAATGTTGTAGATAATCACATGCTACTGAGTTCAGTCTGTACTGATTATATTCAATATTGATATCGCTGTTATTTGTGTACAGTTAATAGCACAGAGTGTATAATGCACATTGTATAGTGTAGTGTGTAAACTGATAGTTTAAACTACAGTGTTGTGTAATACTGTATATAGTACATTGTGTAATACTGTGTATTGTACAGAGTAATTTATTCAAGGTGTAAATAAGCTGCTTACTGCTGTAGTTGTAACTACTTATGATTTACCGTACAAAGTTTTATCCCCATCTCATCTTAATAGATCTCATTAAAACCTTATTTTACAATGCCTAGCAGATGTTCAATACAATGTATACAGTATTACGTATAGCGTTAATAGTTCATGCTAGCAGGCACTATTGCACAACTTCTAACCCAACTGTATGCATAGTAGACACTATACATTATACACTGTGCCTGTTAAATCTAATTGCTATCGGCGTGTAATGAAGTGTCCTCATTAGATCCTCTGTCATATTTCCAAGTACAGATCTGGTGGCACACTCACCCCGCACATTTACGTGTATTTCTCTGATCCAGGTTCTGGGATGACGATGGAATGTGTGAGTTTTGGGAGGAGACTCAACAAGATTCACATTTCTTTAACTCTGGCTTACAGTCACAGCGTACCAGAGCCATTCAGGTATTGGATAAGCCCGTTTTTATCCTTAACCTGAATTTTATAAGGTATTTTTATTGAATTCTTCGAATACCAATTACCTGCCAAACTCTCACACTCTAAGATATGTTCTCTTCAGATTGGAGTGATATTGTGTAACTTATGTCACATTGAAAGCAACGCTAAACTCCTTCAACAAAACGAAACTTTTATTCGTTACTTGATCCAGGTATGGTAAAGTATTCTTCTCGGTTCGTACATTGAAGTGTACTTCTTATTTTAGTACAGTGCGTTGTACATAACAGCTCAGTGTATTGTGTATATTATATTGTTCATTGCATCAAATAGTATATTGTATATTGTATATTGTATTGCAAATCATATTGTACAGTGTATTGTATGTTGTATTGTTATATGTATTGGTTATATGTATTGGTTATATGTATTGGTTATATGTATTGGTGTGGTGCTCACAGTTTCTGTGCACGAATCACTTAAATTGTACACTGTACATATACATTGCATTGTTTTGTACTCTACATTGTACTATCTATATTTGATGAATTTGTTATGTCAAACTCTATCAAAAACTCCGAAAACATTTCACTTTTCAGAGTTTGAATTCCTCCTGTATCCCCATCCGAAACAGCGGTGTAGAAATCCTAACGATTCTCGCTAAACAGGTTTTTTTCTTGATTTTCTTACAAAAGGGTTCACGAATCAATTAGGTACCTAATTTTGGACATTTGCCTTGAGGCAGAGCTATATCGTAATGCCAAACGTTTACACATATTTTGAATAGTTGAACAGTGTCAGAGACTGTTACACATACTTTGTAGTTGAGACTTAGTTGACATCGTGTTACTTTAAAAGGAATGAAAAGTTAAGACTTATATGTCTGCCCCAGAATACTCCGAAATGTCACGAGGCCGTTTTGTAGACTCTTCATCAATTAACAACTCTCGAACAAAAAACGCATTATTAAAGAAACAATTACACGAAATTTTTCACAATTACGTTTTACTGTGTTTGTCCAAGACACGCTGTTCTGACGTATAATGTTACACAACAATTCATCAGGTTGAGTTAGAGACTGCTACGGACATTTCCTCTCAAGTCTTCCAGAAACTTCCGTCCTACCTAACTTCCTCGGATAGATTCCTTGTCATTTCAGGTTGGTACATTTTCTTCAGTCCTGGTATAAGTTTTGTATTAAGTTGAGATTTTGCAAATTGGTACAAGCTTTGCCGCCGAACTTAGCGCGTTCATTTCACGTGTTTTAGGCGCGCGGTTTTCGACTTTTGGATCAGGTGTAATTCCCTTACCAGCATTGATGTAAGATTCACATTTTTGACCAACTTTCTTGAGTCATTGTCATATTTGGTCGTCCATTATTCAGCTTTGGTCCACTAATTGGGGGGAGTTGGATATCCGTAGCCAACGACTAGCAAAAATTGGCACAATTTTTCTGACGTCTTCTGTGAAAAGTACATTTGCAGTTAGCATTCTGCAATTCAGTTGGCGCGCGCGCTTGTAAGCCGCGCATTGATTTGCTGATCACATGACTGTAATCGCGTCAGTCATTGGTACCGTGTCGCTCGCAGCTGTCTACTAAATTGAAAGGCGGGTAGACGGTCAAACTTAATTGTATCCACATATGCAGCAATAATTGATTTCTTCACTTAAAGTATCTCTATCTGTGCGATCTCTTTATGGAATCACTTAATGCTCTCTTTCAGGTCTAGAAGTTATAACAAACCTGTGCAGCTTCACGAACAACCACGCATATCTGATAGATAACTTGACCTCCAAACAATATCTTCTCTTCTCCCAACTTTTGCTTGTACCTGATGTTCAACTGTTACATGCTGTTCTGGAATCCATGTACTCTCTTACCAGCATAGGTTACTCTCAACTCTTAACTCTTAGTCACCAGACACCACACATCAGTTTCGTTCCGATTTCGTATCACCTTCGCTGGCCTGAAATTTGTAAAGTAGCTCTATCATCTATGACAATGTTTCAGGAACTCATCCGTGCGAACAGTTTTTGTCCTCTTCACACTTAATGTCAACTCTGGTGGACCTGTTTAGCTGCTATGCTGAGAGGTTGGAGCATGGAGGTGTGAAGGTACTCAGGTATGTGGAGCGGAAACCAATAAAACCTGATCTGAAGGAGGAGACTAAGAAGATCGTAGTAAACCAGAACCCTGCCAACCATGTTACCACCACCGTAAGTTTTGTAACTGTTTGACTACTGACTAGAGTGACTTCTAGTTCTGATCATTGGTTATTTGCAGGCCAAATTTGTTGAGTACGTATTTTATCACATGACATAATTATAGGAAGTTAGACGAACTGCTCCTGCCCAAAGTGTGCAGAAGCAGGCTCCCATCCCAGTGGATCTCGCAGAAGTTAAGGGTCCTGTCGCGTTTGCAGAACAATGGGTAAAACAAAATCTTCAGTTTAGTCCGGGCAGCATTCTCCTCAAGTAAGTTACCTCCGGTAGAACAATGAATTTTTGAATTAGTTTTTGTCTTTGTCAGTATAATATCACTTTCTTTTTTACCAAATACTAGTTTTTTTAAATCGCTTGCATCTAACATCGATTATATTCCCTCTGTGTAAACAAGTACTAGTACAATGTTCTATGTTCGAATACAATGTTCCAATTCAATCTATGTTACAGATGTGCGGTGTACAACAAGTACTTGAAAGCAGCTAACGCAGCAGGACGAGAGTCTGACTTACTGTCTCCCGCCGAACTCTTCACCCTTCTTTCCAATACCTTCCCCGGTACCTTCAGACAGAAGATCAGTGTGGGATCCACAATGAAGTTTGTTGTGAAGAATATGGACTGGTTGCAGACTACAGCTCAACTTAACTCTGTTAAAACGTTAGTCAATCTAGAATTAGTATTTCCTTTGAACTTACTAGTATAGGGGGGGGGGGCACGTCCCTAAAAAGCCCATTTTTACCTTCGCGGACCCCCCGAAGGGCCCTAAAAAATGGGCTTTTTTGGGCCCTAGAAAAAATTAAAATCATGCTTTATATTAGAATAATTTAGATCAATTCAAACTCGTTCTTTGCATCGTTTTCAATTTTAAAAGGCACTTTGTATGATTTAACCCGTTGTTCTATTGAATTTGGTCCCAAAAACTCCTTATTTGTCC
>JH152676.1:2780-34201 GCA_000226015.1 Mnemiopsis leidyi | reverse complement strand
GGCAGTGCTGTACATTGTACAAGCAACAGTGTGTAAAAACACTTGGTTCTTGCTTCCAACAACATTTACATTACACACACACACAGTCACCCCGTGTAGCAAGTGAATTGGATGTACAGCTGTGATATCGATAATAGACCTGGTCGGTAAAATTAAGGAGAGCAGGGCCTGGGTAGCTTAGTGGTTATAGCAACAGTCTGGGTACTGGAGGTCGTGGGTTCAATTCCCGCTCCAGTCCCCTCGCCTTATTTTCCAACCGGTCCACTGATTGATTCACATGCCAGATCCTGTAGCTTTGCGTTTGCTTGCTCACAACCCCCCAATTAACAGGTAACTGATACTTGCAACCTATACTTTGGCTTATGATAGTTTATTAAAAGATAACAACACAAGTAAAAGTAGGTTCACGTATACGATTTGCAGGTGCTAGACAAATATTAAGACCCTTAGCTTGTTAGAGTCTAGCACTTAGCCCTAAAAGCGGTTTGCTTTAGAATACATTGGCATACGCATGTGTGTAACTGTTCTGCTGCGATGTGTCTTTAACGATTGTTCCTCTTAAATGTGACTAGGTTTAATAGATCACAAGTAAAAATGATTCGTTGTAATGCAGGACAATCACATTGCAACAATAATCGTTTATTCTAATTTCAGATGAAGAGACAGGAATCCCGGGCGGAAGATCTAAAGAAAAAGAAGGGTGGTCTTATGTCTGAAGAGGAACGAGAAAAGGGATCGGTCAGTCTCAGAGTTTACATGATTTGGGCATCTGCAGCAGGTTCGTGTTATGTCACTGTTTATCCTTTTGAAATCGACTTATAGCAGCTAAATTTGTGCTAAAATTTCTTTTGTCTACTTCAAATTTGTTAATATCACAAGCCGCAGTATAATATGTTATTTTATGTACAGTTAACTAACTCATATTTTATTCTGTTCTTGTGAAATTCTTATTACTAATTTTGAAATTATGCAGGTGTGACACTGATAATATCACTAACTTTACTCCTCATCTCTCAAATTGGTCGTATTGTTGTTGATTATTGGATCACTGTTTGGACGGAGAAACAGATAAAGGGCCCACAGTGGGAAAACAACGATACTTACTACATCGGTAATTAAACTATTTGAATGTTTGTCTTGTCCAAGGTAGTCAAAAGATTAGTTTAAGTACAATATAATTATAAGGTAAGTTATGTCCTGATTTCAATGATGATCCCTAGATTTCTAAGTTGGTCATTTAAAAAGATTAATTGGGTTTAGAGTGTAATTTGGTGTAGCTAAATCAAATATCCTCATTCATGCGGCTGGTAGTTGGCAAGAAATCTATTTTTGTGACATTTTGCAGAAGAACAATTGATGTACAGATTTGTATCTTATTATAATCCATATCTCAGTAACTTACATTGGTCTGGCATTGCTGTCCAGTTTGCTAGTTTTTGTTGGAACTATCTTGATGGTATTTGACGCGATGCGTGCCAGTCAGACTCTCTTCAGAAACATGCTGCTTAGAATCATGAAAGCTACCCCTCGCTTTTTTGATATTACCCCTCTTGGGAGAATAATTAGCAGGTAATTCTTATAAAATTAAAATCTGTAAAAATTATGGTCGTAAGCTTTATAAATGGTCGTAAGCAAATTACTCAACCAAAAACAAACATCCAATTGTACATTTTTTTCTGAACAAAAAACTGTTTTGATGACTTTAACAACCACCCCGTCCCCAGACAAACGATAACTCTCCCCTACAAACATTCCCCTCCCTAGGTTCAGTAACGACGTAACTAGTGTAGACACTACTCTCCTGGAGAACGTTAACAGTGCTTACAGTCTCGTTACACGTGTTCTCTGTGTCCTCGTCATGCAGATGGTGGCCAGCTACTACTTCGGAATAGGTTAATTGTATATCTTTAAAGGGACTGTCGGAAATCTTTACTATAATGTGCCGTGTTTCAAAGATGCGATTGTTAAGTTTTATAACAAACACACGTGATACAAGACATTTCCGACCCCAAATCTAACATGTTATAGCATGGATATTAAATACATAGAGGGTAACATAAATGATTATCGTATCTTCAGTTATTACAAATTTTTTTTCTGTATATGACTTGTGGTACTTTTATTATTTCTAATGTCTTTAAATGTCATGCATGATCAAGCATACCTCAGCGATTGTGCCGATGTTCCTGATCTACTACGTTGTACAGAAGATATACATTACAACCTCGAGAGAGATACAGAGACTGGATAGTATCTGTAAATCTCCCGTCATGGCTCTCTTCTCGGAATCTCTGGGCGGGCTTTCCACCATCAGAGCTTATCTAAAGTATATCTCATAGCACATCAAACTTTTCAAAGTATTCGCACTATCACTTTTTTACTTAGTTTTCTAATTATATCACTCATTTCTCGATAATTAGGAAAAATTAATAACTATCACACGTATATTGTGAATCTCTAAACTCTTCAGGTCAACACACATAATTTTCCCCAGAATACCAAGTTTCCAACAAAGGATGGAGAAGTATGTAGATGCGAGTACAAACACCTTTATGCTTGTAAACATGGCAGCAAACTGGGTCGGATTTAGGCTTGATCTTATAGGTAAATATATATGTAGGTAGTAGGTGTTGTTTCTTGATTTTGAGTAGCTATGATTGACAGATTTAGCCCCAGAGCACTAAAACCCAGAGATTTGGTGGCCGACGTCGTGCCAAAGAACATCGTGCATTGTGCAGTCTGAACTGCTGATGGCTTGCCCATGTGAATGCTAACTTCATCTGTCAGCTATGCTAAGCGCTAACTTATAACTACATATTGACTAAACTGTAAATGCTAACAATAAACCATACTAACAGTTTCTATTCCAGGCGTTATAATAACAACTCTATCCGGGCTGGTTTGTGTTATTTTGTCCGGTCAAACGAGCGGTGACGGGTTCCTTATTTCTGCATCTGATGCTGGGTTGGCGCTTACTTTCGCACTGACCTTGCCGGGCGAGCTTAATTGGATGTTAAGAAATCTCAGGTTAGTGCTTATTTTGTTCCAACTAATTAACAATTGCTTCGTCGTGAATAAGATATCGTCACTTCCATTTGATGATTCAATTTAAATAGCTTGATTTCTAGTAAACAAGCACTTAAGTATCAAGTTAATATTTGGTAAATAAGTAGATAATTAGATAAGTAGATAAATAAATATTGCATAAATACTTAAGTTAATCACCTTGCCAGTATGATGGAGCTGTACATGAATGCTGTAGAACGTATAGACAACTACGCAACTGTAGTTCCGATAGAAGAAGACGACGGACAAACTGACCCCGGCCCCTCGTGGCCCGAAAAGGGAGAAGTCAAGTTTTCTAACTACTACGGAGCGTACAGCGATGATTTAGACAGTGTACTTCAGGACGTTTCCGTTACGGTGCGGTGAAAATTATACTAAACTTAATAAATTCCTGCTTGATTCTTGATCCTAAAGCCTGTCACTCGTAATCTTTTATTCGATCATTTCTGTCGAATGATTATTACTAATCAGTCTCATTGCAGATACCAGCAGGAAAACGTATAGGTATTTGTGGTAGAACTGGGAGCGGAAAGTCTTCCCTAACCATTGCCCTCTTCAGATTGCTGACCTGCAAGGTGAGAATCCTAGGACTAAGCAGTTTATATACGTCGTGCAACGTGCGCGCCTTTTTTGTGTTTAATTCGGCCGGTCACAACAATCATGACATGTCTGGAACACGCGACCGCTTAGACTCTGATATCTCCCGCGTTGTTGAAATAATTTCATAAAATTAAAGAATTATAAATAAATGATAAGACATAAGTAATAAGTAAATAGATAGATACTAGATAGATGGATGGACAAAGTTTAGATTGAATAATAAGTACAATAGATAACTCGTTTAAGTAAGATATTCGATTTCTGAATTGTAGATGTATAGTGTTTAGTATTTCATGCTGTTGTTGGCGCCATTTATTCAGCAATTCTAGCAACCTGTCACGGATCTTATGCTGCTCACGAAACCGCCTACAAGAAAACATGCAAACTCATTTTGTTTTCAGGGCGGTAAAATCGAAATAGACGGTGTTAACATAATGGAACTATCCTTGAAGAAACTCAGAGAAACTCTGACAATTATTCCACAAGATCCCCTTCTATTTGCTGGAACTCTGAGGTTGGTTAATAGCTTAACGGCCCGGATGCCTATTTGATGAGTCATCGCTGTCGAGGAGTTTGTTTATTTCACGCTCGTTTGACGTTTCCGACGCTTAACGTCTTACGAGGGATGTTTCACTAACACCGTTTATCCATGGAATGATATAAAGTAAGTAAATGTATAAATGATATAGTAAGTTAACTTAACTACCTCAGGTACAACCTGGACCCGTCAGAAACAGTTAATGATGACGAGGTGTGGAGTGCATTAGAGCGGGTCAACATGAAACAGCCCATTAAGGACATGGACAAAGGCCTGGAAACCTTGATTGAGGGAGCAGGTATTGTTCAGCTCATATCACATGCTTGCTTGATTCGCTGATCGTTGTCTGAAACTTTTTTCATTTCGTATTATGACAGAACCGTATTTATAATTATAACATAGTAATCCCACCAATAGCAGGAAATGTAACTTTTAACTTAACTTCAGGAGAAAACTTCAGTGTCGGACAACGACAGTTACTCTGTCTAGCCCGAGCTTTCTTGAGGAACAGCAAGATTATCATCATGGACGAGGCTACTGCTAGCATTGACATGGAAACAGACGAGAAAATTCAGAAGGTATTTCTATCTCAAGTTCTGTATTTTCTGTAAATATTTCGATTAAATGTTTAAAGATTCTTGGTTGTAATTTTATACAGTTTGTTATTAATTACCCTAATTCCCGTGAGCTATAAGATACTGTTATCTATAGTAATAACCCTGCACTCTGTTTAATGATGCTCTTTATGCAGGTTTTGCGATCAGAGTTTGTTGGCCGGACAATGTTAGTTATCGCCCATCGTATCAGTTCTATAGCAGATTCAGATCTAATTCTCGTAATGGACAAAGGGAAGGTAGCCGAGTTTGATTCTCCTTCCACCCTCTCAAAGGATCATAGCTCGATATTCAGCGGACTACTGACAAGCAACGTTTTGTAGTAGAGTAGTCCCATATTTTATAGAATTAGTGTTATCAGACGATGTAACTCAGATAGTAGCTGCACATGTTCAACAATTTTTAACTAGTATTGTTTATAGCGTATATTTTATATTATTATAAAACATAGGTTCAGTTTAAAGCGACATGTTGCATGCCTTTTGGTTGTATTAAACATTTTCGTTGGGACATGTTCGTCTGACATATGTACATTGTTAGTTATTACCCGTGGCATATTACTATCAGTCGAAGTCAGACGACAACTGTGAAAACATTCACAGCCCCGTTTAATATCAAGCATTTATTTGTTTTGATGTTGTTGTTTAATGTATGAAATTGTGTAATTTGAAGGGTTTTTAGGATTATTTTATGTTTTATTTGGAACAATTTGCTGCTAACTTTGGCTTCCCAGAGCAAATACTTACTAGCCTTAAAATTTTAATTCAGATTTCATTTACCTATTTATCCTTAAGGTATGATGTCTGTACAGATTTGCTGCATTAGTCGTTCGCGTTGGAACGTGATAAGGCAGACTTAGATTGGTTTTTACAACTGAAATTAGATTTTACAATTTGTTTGTTGATTATCACGTAGATCAGATTTGATTTATTAATTTATGTTCGTTAAGTGTCATGACCACTAAATTTTAGTTTACTCAATCGTGTAAATGCTCTTTCATTTTTTAGCTACAGATGAGTGACAGCAGAAAAACTAGTGGATAAGTAGAAACTTTAAGATTTAAATAGTTTTCACAGATCCCAATCAATCACGAGTGCGGTTTTGAACCTGAATACTTAAAAAAATAAGATCCAAAATAAATAGTCAAAACCAAATCATCAATGATATATTAAAGGAGAAGCAACCAACAACTTTATAGCATCCGGAAAAGTAACTGAATCAAGGCCATAAAAGAGCTCATCTTGAAATTAATGCGGAGGAATTTCAAGGGTTATTAGCGGCTTCTGTAACTTCAAATCATTCCATCACAAATTGGTTAACGGCAAGAATCTACCCCGGGCTTTTCACTCCCAAGAGAAAATCACAAAATTTCGCTCTACAAAAGATCCCTAAGATAATCTAAAGTTCATCACATGAAGTCGTCAAAGTCATCATAATCGTCGTAGTTACCTGCCATACTTTTGTACTCGTTCATCAAAAAGTCTGAACGGGTGTCATTTTGTTTTTTCTGCACATTAAGGGACGATTTCTTTGAAGCTTGTTGAGCCTTCTTTTTCGCCTGAAAAGCATAATTGTAAAAATTCCTCAAAATGCAGTTCATGTCTATCCTCACTGGAATTGTCTTAAACAAGGAAAGCTTCATGTTAAGCAATGAAAGGCAAAACCTCTTAAAGAATGAGATGGCATTTAAATTTTCAGTTTCATGAACGTAAACGTATTAATAATTCGACTTACCTCTTTTTCCTGCCGCGATTTTTCATGCGTAAGATTCATAAGTGGATTTGAAACCTTTTTAATTTCGTCACTGTTCACTGAAACGAAATTTGTATTGGATCTAAGTTCAACTAAAGTCTTGATAAAAGATAAAGTCTTGATAGAAAGGTTAAATTCGAGCAACTCTTTAACTGCAAGTGCCTGCTGAAATTTGTATAAGGTCGAATGAGTAATGACCATGAAATGCCTGCAAGCTCTAGATTGCTAGATACCTTAGAAGACATATTTAAAACGCTCGAAATGCGACGGTTTTTCAAAGAATTCGCCATATTTCGGACGACCAAAATTTCGGTTTTTAGAGTAAAATCCGTCGAATTATTTTTGACATGTTTGTATTAGCTGTGACTTCTTTAATTCATCATCTCCTCGATAAGTTATTGATATGAATCTGCCATAATTTTGCCCGATCATTTTTTCCGGTCGTCGGAGTTTGGTTCGATGTAGCACGGCCGCTCAGCATGGCATGTGACCGGCCAATGTAACCGAGTACGCGCGCGCGGGAAATGACGCGCAAACCAAATGTCGACAGTAGTAAAAAAATACTTCCATTTTGACGAATTTGCTAGTAATAACGAGGCCCATTTCTGTTGAGCAACAGTCCTACGTCATACGATATAAATTCCATGACAGTGAAACTTCAGTCTAACACCTTCAGGAGCTAAAATCCTTCAAAAACTAACCGCGAAAAGATCGACATGATAAAGCAATCACATTCTTACTCACTTTCCGAACACAGCTCCGGAATTAAATCTCTGATGAAGCTGGTATAACCCTCGTCAGTCTGTGAAACAGAGGCTAGTCAAACGACGGAAACAGCAGAAGTCAATTTGAAAGACAAATGAATCAGCAACTTTACACAGAAATCGGTAGGAAACATGAAAAGTTCAATACCTGATAATTCTTTAACTTCTTGATAATTCTTCTGGAAAGTTCTGCGAAGTCTTCAGGGTCAACTGGAACATATGTGTCAATTGAATCAGGATTGTTAAGGGACAGAACTGCGGTTGAGGTGACTAAGGACGCTACTTTGCTTTCGCCCGGTCGATCGTCCTCAAATCCAAACAAATCGTTCGCTGCCGCTTCTGAAGCCCTCAGTTGAGCTCTGAAATACAGTGTTTGTCTTATGAATAAGGAAATCGTGGGCGGGAAAGACGAAAGTGTGTAATATGAAAGGTCTTTCGGTAAAAGGGTGTGTGGCCTTAATGACATATAACGTGACAGTGTTTGCAAGATCTAACCGCTTCATTCATTGTTAACTTTCGTTACCTTAATTGTCGGTTTTACTGTTGAGATGCAGCTTGATTGGTTATAATACGATCTATCACGTGTTACATTAAGTGCAAAGGCGGTGCAATTTAGAATAAGACGTGCTATTACGTAAACGAAAGAACGAGAAAGCTATAGAATAAGTCTACAGTCATAAATCATAGCTTACAATTATTCTGGGGGTTGAAATAATGATGAAACGAAATATGGAGATTTTCAGAAATCCCCGAAGTTCTTACCACGAATTAAATTGTTGCATTTTCACCCTAAATTATTTCAGACAAATCAAAAGTAGTCTTAACAAAATTTAGCAAATCATAAAAAATTAAACTAATTAAAACATTCTCTTCATTATCTTCATTCTCTTCATTATCATCGTCTTCATCGTCGTTTAAAACTACCTTTGCATAATGCATTTCATCGTCGATATTTTGGTAAATGTAAAATTGTAGGTTTCTGAGATAATCTTTGATCAGACACACTTTTTTGACGTGAACAACCAGTAAATTCTACTCATTTATCATTCCGAAAAACTTTTTATACACCTTTCTTGTCTAACAGACCATTAAAAACAACTTATCTGATAATTCACCTCAATTTAACCGTATTTTAGGCCAATTAAAAAGTTATTTGTGTAATTTTGATGTGGCGGCTGAAGTGGTACGGAAATATGAGATTTTTTTTTCCAAAACTCCCCGAATTTGGTTCCATGAATTGGTAGGTATGTTATTTTCTAGTGAGTTTAACAGGCGAGTCAGCCTCTCAAAATTAATATCGGGCAGTACTGAGTACTTGGAAAACTAAAATCGGTATCTTAAAATCAGAAACTTCATTTCGTTACCTCTCCTGCTCTTCTTTAGATAAAGGTTTGGCGTTCATTAACGCTTGAATTTGTTCCTGTTTCGCCTTTTCAGCAGCTCTTTTAGCTAACTTCTCCTCTCGTTCCTTCCTCTCTGTAAAATAAGTTATGTGTTAACTTTACCCTTGAGACAAACTGTGCCAACGAGTTCTGAACAATCCGCATCAAGTTGGTGTTTGAAATGTGTCGAGAAATAACCGTGTAGATCTAAATTTGTTGCAATTTGTGGCCCTGATGTAGATATAGTGCTAATGCTGTATTGGCCAGACCCGATGCGATGTTCTTGGCCGTTGGGGGTACTATTCTAGGTGGCCTAGTACGTCCGCCCATGTACCCTCGCTCCGGTTCAAAAAGGGTGCCCAGTGGTCACTTTTTTGCGTGATTAAAATGCCTGTAAAATATCAATTCCAGCGATTCGGATGTGTAACGTTAGGTTCAGTGCCTTACTGTCTAACAACTATGTCAGCTCAATAACAACTATGTATGACCCGATGTGTAGTGTGAGTAGCTTACGTTGCATTCTCCCGTTTATCTAGTGTTAAGTTAAGCAGTGCACCCTGCACCTACACTTAAGCTATAACCAAGTGTATATACAGTGCGAGTACACGATGAGATCAACTGAAGTGGAAATTGACAAACATATCGATGTTAATCTGCTTTATGTCAGTCTAACGATATCAAACAGGAGGAGCCTGTTAAACCTACTTCGTTCTTCCTCTGCTTCTTTTTCCCGCTTTCTCTTCTCTTCTTCTTCCTCTTCGTCCAAAACATCTTCCCAGTTATCCTGAAGGTATTACAATTACTACCTCGTTAGTGTTTAACACTTTCCGATCATGTATCGAACCTGGAACAAGAATTGAGACTGCTTGAATATGTCAGCAGTCAGTGCTATTCCAGCAGCAATTTAACTTTATAATAAAATAAGGTGGAAGTTGCTTAGCATACACGATAATAGCTATAGCGGCGTATCGTTACTGTGTACAAGCCAATGCACTCACATACTGGATCGTTTATACATGATAACTTTGATAAAGGAGCACACGCACATGTACGCACACACAAACACACGTTATGTCCACATGGCAGAGAGCTAGCGAATTCATTTTCCAACCACCCCCTTTATCGTGAAGAGAAAATCATACTACAATGCTTGGTTGACAAGAGACCGCTGCTCAATCGAACTGCGGGAAAAATAACCTACCATTACGTCATCGTCTTCTTCTTCAAAGTCGTTGACATTCACAAAGTTACCCCTGAAGTCGTCGTCGTCTGCAAAGAGATCTATTTGAAATAGCCAAAAACCCGCGGTTTTCACATCACGTAATTTAAAGTTTCTCTCAGCTTACATTTTAAACAGAAAGCTCAATAGTAATTAAGGACCAATAAAACTGGCAAAGGAGATGACTTACCGAAAGCAGATGTCATGATGATACAGCCTTGACCTGCTGTCCTAGAGTGATAAAATTTATCTTATCTTTTAAATGCATAATCCCGTTGTTTAAGTGTTTTAAAGTAAGGCAAAGTGTTTTGAGTTATTAAAAAAGCAAATTTTCTGTTCGTTAAAAAATCAAATTTTCTGTGGTCAAATTGCGAGATCCGAGAGTGTCAAATATAGGTCCTTATTATATAATTGATAAAATTGGAAAATAATTGAGTAATGTGTCATAACAAATTTCAAATATAATTCAACTATCCTTTCAATTATAAATAAAATTATATCATTTACAATAGTTAAAAAGCTGGTACAGTCATCCCCCGATTTACCGGGCTTTTTGGGGGAAAGCAAAAATGCACGGTAAATCAGGGGACCGGGTAAATTGGGGGAGTGCCATTTAGGGCCCGAAATCGGGTCTAAATTGTCTCTAAAGTCTATATACCGTCTTATGTGTCTATGTACCGTCTTTTTGTCATTGGAACAATGTTAAATAAGTAAAAAGTGTTAGTCCGACTGTATTACATAGTTTTGACAACAAAATTTACCAGTTGCCTTGGAAATAAAATAAATTTCGGGGGAAAGGAATGAGACCCGGTAAATAGGGGGACACGGTAAATCGGGGCCCGGTAAATCGGGGGATGACTGTAATACATTATAACTTAAAGCAAACTTCAAACATAGTAAATCTGCATTCTAGCTTTCGATGCAAAGATGACAACATTTAACAAAGAGGGAAATGGGAGATCGACAAAATAAGACGATGAAGTGCATTTGATCTGTCAGGAAATTATTATTGAAGAAATACCCAACAAATATTAAGAGTAAGAACATGTTGTACGAAAATGGTGTAGATTGTTCACTTCTCCACTTTCTTAAAAAATGAAGACATCGACTTCATGCCTTTTGTGTTAACACTGGCCAACTGCTTTTGTCCTTTAGTAAGTTTTTGGGCCTTCTCCTTCCCTTTTGGCATCGAACTTTTGGCAGGTTTACAAGCATCTTGATCCACCCTATGATTTAGTTTAGGTTTCTTGGCAGGCTTTTCTTCATCACAGTCTACACTAAGCTTAACTCCCAGTTTTTCCTGTAAATCCACTGATAAAGAACGACTGATGTAGTCTGAAACAATTCCACAAGCATATTTTTTGTATTCTTTATCAGATAACGTAGAATTGAATCCTGGTGATACACCACATTTTTTCATAGCTGCAGCCACTTTATCTACTTTTTCAGATAACCAATTCAAAGTTTTTTCTTTGTTAAATTTTATAATTTTATCGAGCGAAGGTTTCACATTTGCCACACATGAAAGGTCTGATTCAGACAAAAGATCTTCCAAAATTATAACTGATGGATATTTTTCATCTACAAGAATTTGAGCTAAAGGCGAATATCTGTCTACATTTCTAAGGAGATAAGGAATTATCATGAAGATAGGGTCTAAAAGAGTGCCAACTTTGAGTTGAGTATCTCCAAGAACATTGTCATCAACAAACCATGAAATATACTTTTCTTTAACAGATAACAGTTCAAATAACGATTTAGTTTCAGTGCTGAAATAAGCAATGCATGTTTGGTTTTCTTTTGGGTGCATCAACTTAAGAATTTGTCCTTCTGATTTGGAACACTCATCTGGAAAGATGCAAACTGCACTATTAGACTCAAATGCTGTTCCCATTCTCCAATCCTGAAAATATAATAACATTTGCATAAAATCACGTTGAATTCACTGTCACACAGCACATTTGGCACCAGAATTTATTTTTTACACTAACAGCAATACTTTCAATTGCGTGTCAAGTTATAGGGGAGTTGATTTCACTTGTAAGAACTTCACTGTAATAAGCTCATACAAGGGAAATGAGAAAAAAAGGTAATTGATCCAATGAGCGGTTCCGAAAGTTTATACCCAAACGGAGATATTAATTTTTGTAAGACCACAAAAGTCAAGTTAAGAGTCTGCTGATTAAAGATTAATAGTCCTTCTTGTGGCTCTGCAGTACTACAATCCTGTAAAACTTATAGTATTGGGTAGAATCTATCTTATCAAATATTGATAGCATGTGCAAGTGGGCAAGTTTAAAGATCTGCCAAAATAGTCATTTAATTCAGTCGGTTTTGAAATACCAATAATTGTGAACAACATAGGACGTTTGAATCGGATCGATTGCCCCCGGCATTTAAAAAGTGTCTAAATAGCGCAATGGGTCCTTGGGCGCACAATAGGTACTGTAAAACATCCTATGTTGTTCACAGTACGACAATTGACGACGGGCAGAGACAAATATAAACGAAATGATTTCATTAATATTGTACTGTCAACGTAATGTAAAAGTTGCCCTTAAGATTGGACTGCACAGAACCCCTTAGCTTTCATTCCTTGTACAGCAAGGATTTCCACTAAGTTTGCCAGGCTAGTACAGAAATACTTAATTTACTATGCATCATCTTATCACATTTCCTTGTATTTCAAATTTTATGACACAGTACTCTTCAATCGATAGTCAGAATACAATTAGATAGCAGCACGACGGATATGAATTTGACTTATGAGCTTCAACAAGAGAAGAGTCTTACACAGCCAACAAAAGGGATGAAATAGTAAAACTTCAGCATAAGCATCCATGCCAGAACATCTTTCAACATACCCAAACTAACTATGAGGTAAGTTGCCACTTCACTAGCGCGATATACCAACTTTGGAAAGATATTAAGGATCTAGCGCTCGATTTTATCAACGTTATTTCATTCCCTAAATCGTAGCGCGCGCTTTCGAATATCATATAGCATAACCAGTTGCTTACGCCGCGTGCGTCGGCTACTACAAAAGGGCTCTGGTTAGAGCAACATGTAGTAATAATTTAATTTTGTCTGGCCTGTTGCTAACTCCGACAACATGGCATTTGTAAAAGTACAAAATATACGCGCCACAATGCAACTTGTTGACAAAATTACATCCATCTTCCATGATGCCATTTTAACGAAACATTCAGTGCACAGTTTTGAGTTGCAAGGGTCTAAATTTAATATCATAGAGGGTCGGACGAAGTCAGACAACAGCTGCGACAAACAACTTGTCATGTAGGTTGATAACCTATGACCTACTGTCGCGGCCATCACGCGCTGTCACGCATTTCTAAACGCGCATCGCCCGTTGACAAACAACTTAATGCAAATGATTTCAAATTCGTGTACGCATATGCATATATGGTATTTAATCTTTTGTCGAGGTGATACCCGACTCATGCAGCTAAAGCTGAATTTGCCTTGCGTTGCGGCCCATTTTCAATTTTCGCGGCAGCAGGTCAGGCAACGTCTGACAAAGCTGAACGTTTCGTTTAAAACGCGAACGGATACAGGATATAATCTCGTCAATTCATCTTCAATCTAGATCTTATCTAAAATTTTGATTCTTGATTTCAATGAAATTTTTTATGCCATGCCTAATGCCATAAGCCAAGTTAAGTGCCAATTGCATAATTTTTTGCCTTGCGTTGCGGCAACAGGTCAGGCAACGTCTGACAAGTAAATCGCATACGTGATATGAGTCGCGATATGCGACATGACAGCTATTGTGTGTGCGCGCGCATTTATTATCACGATTGCCCAGTCTTCAGTTCGTCCCTCCGCAAGACAATTTGGCTTAAGACCGCGAGGGGCTCCTTCGGTAGGGCACAGAAACCAATTAATGCCTCTAGTCAAGTTTCTGATCCTGAAGTGAATTTGTCCCCAATCCTGTTCCTGCTCAACTGTGATGTTTTTCACTTGTTGCAACCGCTTCATTCGTCATTTCTTATTTTTTCCAGTATCTCCAAATCCACGCGTTTAATGTCCATATAACCTCCTTAGTTCTTACCTAGTTACTAGTACTCTTAAATGGAAAGAGTAACTACTGACTACTAGAACTAGTTCAATTAAAATCAATTGATCAATTGTAATCTTACTCTGCAGTTTCTTATTACTTTTAATTAGTTCGCAGTTTACACTGATTATCTTGGTAAGAACCATTTTACTTTGCTATGTCGCGTTGAAAGGGGACAAACTTTACATCATGATTTTGTTTTGTATCAATTTTAAGTTACTGGTGACCCCTTTCCATGTGCTTTTCAGCCTTTAGTTTGATGGAATTCAACTTTCAATCGTATAGTATAATTCTACCATAGTAATCATAGCACATGCTCAGTCCGTTCATAACTACTATCTTTTTCAATTTTATTTCATGAGGCATTTCACATCGTTTTCACAGTTATATAAGTATTTTCTCTTCTGACTTTATATTTTGATTATCATATCATGCATTGTAGTGTAAAATTTGAAATCGGCTCATGTATCATTTTATAGACTTCGACCTGATAAAAATACACACTTTAAGTTTGGTATCAAAAACACTCTCAGACACGTAATTAAATTATTTCTTGACCGCAGCTACGAATATGTTTTCGATGCCATACGGCAGTACGAGTCAACCAGGTGACATGTTTAGCGACCAGTCCGCTCTTCAAGAACTGCTTAACTTTCAGAAATCTCTCGACCGATCTAACTTTGATTTGCCCGACCTGCGAAAACTCAGTTTGAGCGAACCAAACGGTTCCGTTGATGGATTCTCTGGTTTCATGCAGGATGCAGCCAAGTCTAGCAGAGACACGGAGTCAATTCAAGTTCGTGTTCCCACATCCGAGCATGTCGCCGAGATCGTCGGGAAACAAGGTACATAAATTGTAATTTGTAAATTGTAAAGTGAATTAATGCATCCAGGTACAGGTCTGTTAGGTGCTTTAAGTGTTGCCTTAAAATCAAGTTTCATTCAATGCTTTATTTAGAACTTATGTTTGTGCTTCGCAAATTTAGCATAATGTAATTTTCGCAACTTGTTTAGTATATCGTAAACGGTTTAGGTAGTCAATTTTTACAGAAAAACCATAGTTATTCTCTTGTAAAAACAGTTTCGAATTTTCAGGATGCAAGATTAAATCGCTGAGATACTCAACCAAGACGTACATTCAAACCCCTGCTAGAGATCAAGAACCTGGTAAGTCTCAATCTTTTATAAGAATCTCATTAAATCTAGCAATCTTATCATGTGATAGCTTTCTGGTGTAGCTTGTGTTGATGCCATTTTTATCGTGTTTTAGGTCTTTATTTTCAGTGCAAGCGAAAACCTACAAATATCAGACTTCTCCATTGTTTCAACCTTACCGTGTAATTGAATCAATATTTTTTTCAGTATTCACCATTTCTGGGTACCCCGAAGACGTCGAACGAGCAAAGAGAAGAATTGAGGAAGCCGCCGAGCATTTCACCAAGATTCGCCAGGGCCGAGAAAACAACAGTCCCATTACCCCGCAACTCGGACCGAATGCTGTTGTTCGGCATGTGAGGGTCCCTCTAAAGTACGTCGGCCTCGTTGTCGGACCTAAAGGGCACAACATAAAACGGATTCAAAGCGAAACAGACACGTACATCATGACTCCTGCTCGTGATAAGGAACCCATCTTTGAGATCCGAGGAGCCCCTGAAAAAGTTGCCGAAGCTGAGAATAAGCTGCAGATTTACATCGCCATGCGAACCGGAGGAATGTTCGACGATTCGGACCACTTGATCGATGTCGACCTGAAGAAGCCGATGATGCCACCTAAAGCTTTGGACACGTTTGCTTCCATGCAGTCATCTTTTGGAAGTAGCAAAACCTGGGGAAAGCCTGAGCCCAGTCTCTACAACAATTTCGGAAATTATAACGCTTCTCCGGAGCCTGCTACTCAGCATACCTCCTGCTCGTTTGACCCGTCAAGAATAGACTTGGATAGCGGATACAGCTCCCCAAACTTTGATAACAGGAAAGATATCCAAGCTTTGAAGATGTTCATCGATACAATTCAGCAGTCGATGAATATACAAAACAACAACCTCAACCAACACGGATCGAACTTCCAATCTACTGCAGCTCCCAATCAGCAGCAGCAGGGACAATACTTCCCCAACAGATGGTCCCATTCTGGAGTCTTTTAAACTCACTCGAAGTTACACGACATTTTTACACAGTTTGTACATCTTAGCCGCGTGACCGGACCGAACTTTTAGTCTAATTTTCCCGAATTGATTGCCTTCATAATTTAGATTAAGAGTCCCGGTCCTTTAAGTGCTCGAACGACAATCTGTGACTAGTTTACAGGGAAATTCTTCCAAATGGAACTGTGGAATTTCATCACGTTATGGATACCTGAATTGAAGATTTATTTTTCTACCATACTTTATTGTTGGTGAACTATTTGATATTTGAGTTCGGGGTTTTGTGGGGATAGACACTGTCGCTGGCTTCTATTAACTTTCTATTCTCATGATTCGGGACTGTCAAAATGATTTTGTTCGTTTAAAGCTAGTCGAGCATTTCTGGCGACGGCCGTTTATTCTCTACAATTGCATTTATAAATACTTGAATAGTTTGAGAATGTTTATACTTGATCATTTGATACCTTAACCTTGATAATGATCTTGGTTTGTATCTTTCTAGTGTCCGAAATTATTGGGACGATCATTTATATGAAGATTAAGCAATTTGATTTAATTTGATTATATATCATATATCGTAGCATATTAAGTGTAAATCTTTAAATCGCAGTTAATTTGCCAGGCAGATATATTTGCTTACCATCATAGTAATATATTAAAAATTTTTCTAAGCTAGACACTGTGCCAACTTTAATTGCCCCCTGTATATCATGAGTTCAAAAATTCGGAATAGTACTATATTTCGTTATAGTTTTACCAAATTATGTGTAGCATTAAAATTTATGTCAGGGTTTATTTTTTGTATTTTCAGAGTAAGATTTCTTTAATTAAAATTTATACAAATTTATATAATTATACATCACTATTATATAACTAAGTGTTAATACTTGCTAATATATCGGATTAGGAAGGATGTAAATTAATTTGTGTAGCGTTTTTGATCGATACTAAGAAATTTTGATCTAGATTTTTTCTCAAATACTCTATATTGAGAGCGAACATGATTTAATCGCAATATCTCTACGAATATTTTTGTGATGTCTGATTTAATGCTTTAAACATTAATGAAATTAGAAACAATAGCGACATATTTTGCACATAAGAAGTCTTTGTATACAGGAAAATGAGACTTGGATGGCTGTGAGTGTGACAATCTGTTGGTTGTGATTTTTGACTTTGTACATTTAAGCCTCACCATGCAAAATAGTCCATCAGTATTTTGCAAGCATTTGCTTACATGTCTCAAGATAGCAAACACTAGCGTTATATCTTTGGGAGTACTTGCCTGCAGCTGCCCTGGTCTTGCAGAAAAATGAATTTTCTCAGATCTGTCCGACGGTTTTAAAAAATGTGCCGTATAATTTAGATAAATGCCGGCTACGCTCTGGACTTATCGTTTAGCCCTAGTATCTCCGATTTTACGAGTTTGTGAGACATTTCTGAGACATGATATTTTGAGCAAAACAACGTCAAAATTTCTCTACGCTGCAGCCATACCAGGTCCATTTGTGCTTAATCAATTTTCCTAAGCGAACGGCAAATACAGATTTAGATTATTATGTTGGGGATTGAGGAAAGTAAATCTAACATTTTCTTTCAAAAATGCAATCCTGAGTGATTGCTCAGTGCACTTGTGATAGTCAAGTCCTCTTTCCTTAGTACCATTTTGTAATTGTGAATCAAAACTATTGATGAAACAAAAGAGAGGGTCACATGAAAGACATTATATGGATATAAATCATGTATACTATTGCTTTTTCTTATCTCATAGTTAAAGTATTATCTAATATAAAGACACTTCTATAAGACTTTCCTAGAAGTGAATGTTATCCTAGAAAGTACGCAGCAGTATGAAATATTTGTGAATGGCTTCCATCTTCACTGTTCGTATATTTGTAAAGTTTTCGATATTAATTGCCTTACACTACTTTATTTCATACTTATAATATTTACATATATTAACGTTGTTTAGTACTCCAATGAAATGGCGAAATTGCATTTTTAATCTTTTAAGCCGCGTTTTGTTTTGAGCTTTTAGTTTTATGAAAATTGAAAGATCACATTGTTACGTGCAAGATCTTTTCTATCCGGATTTTGGAGAAATTGGGACGATGCTTTGAAAACACAAGCAGCTCGTAGTAATAGTATGATTATTTTATTTGTTGACTATGACAATTATTTGACGCACTGCATTGATTCCGATTGTGATGGTGATAATTCTTGTTTTGTCTTTGTTTATAAATTACACTTACGTTTTTCCATCATACTAATCCCTGTCTAATTTCTTCAAAATTGCAACAGTAGAATAATGCATGATTTGCCGGCTGTTTATGAGCACTATTGGTCTTCAATTCTAATCGGTAGTTTGGTATTGTTTAGGACTGGGTCAGCGTGAATGTTGCGGCACTGCCCTATGACTAGGATGTCATGGAGTTAAACCGGATGCAATTTCTTGGTTCGGTAAATCAAAAATCAAACTAAGCAGTAAAAGTTGAGACATGGTTCGGGAAATCGGAGAGCAAACAAGAATTCTGTTGTTCTATCGTAGAAATTCAGCCTATTTATGTATTTTCAGCCCTCCATATTTTCAGTAATCTTGGGGGTTGAGCACATACTTATCCTGTAGGTCCTTAAAAAATCTTTCTGATTTCGAGAACACAACCTGGATAATTATTTGGGGAAGGGGGTGGTAATGCACTGACCATGACACCCTGGAATTTGCCCTATGGTGAACTGTCAAAAAATTTGACAATGGCTACTAAGTACTGACACTCCGGAATTTTCCACATACTCACGGTCAAAATAGACCATATTTATTTGAACTTTTGCCCATGGTCCTAAATTTCTGGCCATATCATCAGGGAGTAGGCCAGATTGTCAAAAATCTAGACCATCTTACCCCTCCCCCTAATTAGCAAGCTGTGAATGACAAGAACTCCCACATTTTCTCATGCTCTCTTTCTCGCTCTCAGAGAAAATATAGCAGCTCACTCACACCGGTAAGGAAAGGCACTCTAGGGCCTGGTTTAGACCCTGTACATACACAAAGTTTTATAACTTTTTAGAAAGAACAGGAAATTTGAGCTCCGTGGTTCAGGCTGGGCGGTTAAAGGGCGCTGGGTAGCTCGAGGACCCACGTGACTGAGGCTGGGCGTGGTGATTGGCTGAGCTACAAGCACACACTGTACTCGAACAACTCACTTCCTCCCCCTCAGCCAGCATTAAATCTAGACAGTAATGGGTCTGTCCACACAGCCGGCAGTCTGCCAATCCGCGGCCCCACATTGCCCCCATGACACGACACGTGACTCCCTTCGTACAATATAATTATAATTACAATATATACCAGGGGCAGTCCCCGTGATCCCTCTTAATTGGGTGTACTGGTCCTGGCTGGAACAGGATGCAGGTGTATCGGCCAAGTTAACCCCCGTCTCTCACCTCCATGGTAGCCGCCTCCTCCTTCAGGATTCCTGATCGCGCCCGGACATGCCCCGGCTATTTATAGATTTCTTGTCGGGGATTGGAACACAACACAACACTCGAATTGGTGTGTAAAAACGGTTAGATGTGTATTTGAATGATAGGCTTTATTCTGATCTCCCTGTGCGATCTTATGTAGAAAAATACGATAAGATAATTTTTCGGGAACTTACTCAATATTCACTGCCTTGTCGGGACTAAATTCTTAAATTTGCTGATAGTTCGGCATTTTGAGAATAACTCATCAATTTGCGTTGTTATAACTGGCAACTTGGCACTCGAATAGAGGTTGATTAGTGTGGGGTGGTTGATCGCCAGCAATGGCTGAAAAATGTTTCACTGCCCCGGGGACATTTCAGTGGAGTTTCATCCGGAGTTTATCATTAGCTCTGCAAATCGATAGGTATTTAATTGAAATTACAAACGGTGGTCTGCAGAATGGCAGTGTAACAGAGATCATGATTAAATTTAATCGCCTTGAAAAGTAATGAAACGTCCCCCACTGGTGGACCGGTGAGAGTGCCTGACAAAAAATGGAATTGCACTTGCAGTATTCACGATGTTGGCAATCAGGGGCGGTTTGTTTTTGAACCAACAAACCATCCTATTAACCCAGCGATCCCTCATGGTGTCGTGATACCCAACCTTCTAATCACTAACACATGCTCTCCCTGCCAGATTAACTCTGTATTTTCCGGTCCCGAGAAACGTGTACAGTCTAGAACGCTTGACTCGCAGTCTAGAGAAACCACATTGTCCCAAATTTATGTCAGTGTGCACATACGACGTGTGTGTACGGGATTACACTCGGTTTAGTTGGAAGTGCTAGCCCCCCTTAGGGTGTAACATTGCCTCCTACCATACCCTGTCTTTACTTTTCTTCCTTGTCCCCGCTACTCACCCTCCCAATACACCCGGGTACCCTCATCACACGACCCCCTGCACGTGACCCAGATCATCGGGTCACGTGATCACGCGCCAGGTGTCACGTGATTGGTTCGGACCAATGGGAACGCGGGATTTTACCCTAGTCGCTGCCCGACACGTACCTTGTGTATCGGTACGTTGAGTAGGATACCACCAGACAAGAATGTCCTTCCCTCTTCATCGGCTTGAGATCATGTTACCTTGCTAGAGAAAAGTCAGAATATTTTCTCATCTCCCTGGTGACATACCACTTCGCTGGAACCTACAACACGTGGAACAGCCATCGTTATATCACAAAATTCTTGGATTAGGTACTATTTTTTGTATCATGGTGCCTACTCAATAGCCGGTTATTAATTTGGAGGTACGTCACATGAGTCTTAGGAAAGAAGTCAGAAGAAATTTTGGGCCTTCCAGCTCTTTATTGCCATCAAAGATCTGTATGTTCAGTAAAAATAGTTGCACCTTTTTAAATTCTTTATAAATTGGTACGACAATTATAAATCAAAATCCTGCAAATGAACACGCTCAACAAAAGAATTCTCCTTACTCAGGGCTAGTTCTCTTGATGATCTCAAGGCGCCCCAACCATTCTTTCCCAGGGTGTGCAATACCAAAAATAAAAAGTTATCGCTTCTATAGATTGGGTCTTCGTCAAAGACTCCAAATTTGCTCCATTGGATAAGTGGTAGGTGAAGAGTTAGTCCCCAACTGACGAAATACACAACATTAAAACACTGTAGTATACAGCTTCTATCCTGCTGTTGGTGAAATAATGAACAACTTCATCCTTTCACTTCTCCCTAGGCCTTGCTGAAGCGGGACTTCTTGGAAGACCTCGAAAAACGATCAGAAGAATCTCCGATTCCAATGCCCAAAAATGGTTGACAACCATGGCAACAACTCCGGAAAAAGGAAACTCGGAGTTGTTGTAACTAAATAGATACCACCCTAGTCCCTAGATAGAGGTTGGAAAGAGTTGTGGAATTGTACTGTTAGGAGAATTATGTCGCTCACCACTTACGACACATCATCTGGGGCCCTTCCTTCTCTCTTTCGAGTATTTGATGGTTCATGTAAGCTTGATTGTAGCCAGTAAAAATTATGGCCGAATCATCTGGCCACCTTTGGGACTTGGGAGGATTCTACAGGAAGAAACTGAGGATACCCAACTTCTCTACCTCGAAAGTAGCTGTTCCGGGAGCTACTGAAAATGAGGGTATATTTAGTTCTGCAGCTCGTTCCCCGTATAGCCATAGGCTCCAAATAAACAACCGCTTTCTGCCTCAACATCCCCCTCCTAGAATTCTCTGACATTACCAATCTCTCTTCCTCGCTAAACCCCTGACCTCTGTTTTTAGGAGTGATCTGTAGGTATCTTGACGTCTCGCTCAGGTGTGGCGTGAGACGTCAGGGCAAGATGGCTACTATCAAGGAGAATGCGGTATAGCTGCATTTTGTGGGTTAGAGTATCATTAAAACTTTCAAAACAAACTTTATGGGATTTTTTTGTCGGTGGGCAGATGAGCAGTGGCGGTTTGTAGTTGTTATTGGCGTGGCAATAGTTATCGGCTTAGTAGTAGTCATCGGCGTTAAAGTAGTAGTTATTGGCGTTATTTTAGTAGTAGTTCATGGCGATTGTTTTTACATATCCCAACATGTACTAATATTAGAACTTCAGGTTGAAGGAAATTGGCAGATTTTAAAATTGTTTCACGCTGGGTATATAAGAATATTTGTGGCCATCAACAATGTATTTGAATAATGATGCTGTGTAAATTGGGCGGGTTATCCTTATCGTTATGAAGGGACACAATGTATGCGGTGTTGCCCTGTAACTGTGTTTTAGTTGGCTTCCACTTATCTCCTCCAGCGGTGGCGGCTCCCCGGTTCTGTCCTGTCAATGCCCAGCCTAGGGGAAACCCCTTCACACCATTGCACAGGCAAGATGTCAATGGTTACAAGAGGACACCATGGTTTCTATTTCACTTCCATTAACAGGCCAATTACTGGGTTTTACCTGTGCAGTGCATCAGCGTAATTTGATTAGATTAAATAACTTGACACGTTACACGGCCAAGTAATGAAGAGCTGTAGATCAGCGAATGTGAAGTTGTGATCGTGGAGCTTCAGACCTGTGATAAGGGGTATTGATAGTGATGCTGCATCTCTTGCCAACATCCGGTACACTATAGCACATCGCCCCAGCGAGCAGCACTGGCGACCAGTCACAATTACATGCATGCTGGACATGCATTATCTTGATATTTTGATTAGAATTTCAGTCGGCATGCACCCCCAAAACTTGCACGGTACAATTAGAATGTGAAATCTAGTCAGCTATTCCATGAACTATATTACAGCCTACTGACCCGGTACATACAGAATGTACATCTCCGGCTTACTTTATAGCCCCCCTCAATAATCTCAAGATTCGTCTAGAATAGAGTGTGAAGGAGGAAGTGTGTCAGCCAGCTTGCACGTGCAGTCAGTATAACAAACATGTGATAATGGACAATTATCTAGGTGCACATCGCTTGTTATATATGTGTAGAGTCCCATCTACTCTCCTTAGTTCCTTGTCGCTTAATGCGGTGTTCTTGGCTTCGACCCAAAATGTGTACCTGTGTAACACCTGTAAATGCGGATTGAAATTAGGGGGACTTAGACGGGTAGTCGAATTTTGATGGGATGAGTGGCGTTTATTCAGCGGTAAGTCATGTTTCCCTGGAGACTTCTTTGCTCTCAATGTACATGTTAAGGGCAACTGGCAGGTCAATTGATTCTCAATTTTGAGATGAATTGCGGGTAGTGCAGGAACAAAAACGTTTGTCGCTGCGTTGATTGTCAAGAAACCCGGAAATCTTCTTAATGTCATAGTTACCCGCCGATACTGACAGCTGACCACATAGTAACAACTGATTACTGAGCTTTTTAGAGAATAGTATTGAAGAAAGTTTTAAATTAGTAAGCAATCATATCCAGTTGTTCATATACTTCGATCATTGTTTAGTCAGGGGGATCTAGAACCGTTCAATTCTTCTTGGAACTTGGAAGAGCCTCATAAAACTCCCTCTTGCTTACTAAACAATGGACTAGTGAGCGCGCGCGGTATAATTTTGAGAAGTGAAACTTAAGTTTTTTAACGACTACCGTGACAGAAAGAAGCCGCGCACATGGCGCGCGCAGCAGATTCAACACGTGGTGCCGGGTACGATACTAAAAAGGTGTAGCACCAACAACATCGGATACCACCGAAAAACTTAGATGGCAGATTTATCTGTTTTGATCTTCTTAAAGTAGGGCACAAATAAGACGCTTCCCTGAAGAGCAACTGCAAATATCTGTCAACCATTCAGCATGATCAATGGTACCAATCATTAATAAATATTGAGCTACTAAAGATGAGGGTACTAACTACTGCAAAAGCCTCACCCCTGCTTAAAAACATTATATTATATGATTCTTATCTTTACAAATCACCATAAAATTCATCTCTTAACATAAAAACTGAACCTTTTACCTTATCATATGCGCATGTCCATGACACAACTTTAATTTTTCAGACAATTTTTCAATTTTAACGAATCTGAGGGTAAAAGAAAATTTTCACAGAAACATTTTTTCGCACACGAAAAATTGTCGAATCAACGATAGTCATTGAGTAAAGCCCGATTTTGATCGAGATAGCAACTCAGACTTTCCATTTCGATGTACCAATTTCGTTCATGAAATCATTTATCAAAAGCGGAGAGTGAGATTTAGCAGAAATCTTAACAACTGCCTATCCAGAAGGAAAATTTATTGTTTCATGGTCATGCACAATGTATAATACAAGGTAAAAACCTTATATAAAATTCATGCCTGAGGGCTAAACAAATAAAATCTATATCTGAGCAGCTTAACATGATGTAAATCGTTCTGAAATAATATATAAATATCTAAACACTAGAATAAAGAAAGTCATCCAAAAGATTCTAATAATCATATACATAGTCTTATCCAAAGTTCTACAAAAATAACTCAACACAATGGACAGTTCGAAATTAAAAAATGAAATTTTTACATAATTAGAAAAAAATGTATGAAAAATACGTATGTTTTTCATTTAAACAAAGAAAAGAAATTGCTAAAAAATGGGTCATACAAAAACGAAAACCCATTGGTTATACGAAAAAACCTAAAATAAAACCTAAAAAATTCGATCAAACTTAAAGTTCAGCTGCAAACACACTAGCTGCATTAATGTGCAGGTGGCGGTGCCAGCAACTTAGAATGTCATACATGCGGTTAACCGTTAACATTTCCAGTCAGCCATCTATTTTGATGTCCAAATACCAGTAGGCAATACTGTTCTAAAATTTTTTCGTAAGTTTTTATAATGTATGCTAGTTTTACAACATGTTCCTCAAGTCCAAGCCACCAGTCTAGCACACCTGGATGTTTAGCTGGCTGGACTTTTTATTGACAAATCTTTGTCGAGCATCCTCTTTCCTGCATACTGAAATATTTGATAAAGTTAAAGAATCCTTATTGATTTGATGAGTGGGAATGACTCATAATTACAATTATAATGAAAATTACCCTTGCAATGACTGTCCTAAAATTAAACAAGATGATAGTGTTTTTGAGAAGCTTTAATTAAAGCAGAAATAGCTTACCAAAATACTGCATTCTTGCTCCGGATCAAAACCGACAGACGCTATCTCAAAAAAGGTTTTCTCGTCGTATTGTAATTCCTGAATGTTGTGATTTATCTTAGTACGAGAAAATAATGTATAATAAACATCGTTACGTATAAACATCAATATTTATCAGGTGCGAGATCACCTTGTTTCACATTTTTAAATTTCAATGATAAACATTATAGCCATTAAAGCTTGAACCCTTTTTTTCAATTAATAACTAGGGAAATATTGGCATCAGAGGATCTACAGCTTACCTTGATAGCTATGTAAGAAAGGAGAGAGAAAAAAGAGGACCAATCCCAAGCAACAGTTAGGAAACGAGGTAGGTCGACAAATTTTTTACAGAATATATTGTAATACATAAGCGATATCTGAAAATAAAGGTGTGTAACTGGGGGACTAGTTTGATCGGCTATCAGAAACTTCAAAGATTTTATAAGAGTCAACTTCAAGTTCTACTGGCAAAATCCAAACTAAAATTTGACTGAACCTTTAATTTCAAATGTAATTTAATACTCGCCACTAACTATTTTTTCGGTAGAGAATCCAACTCGACAGGTACTATCGTCCAAGTCTCTCAAGAACCACCGTTTCTCTACCCCATCTTCATCGGTAACGCTTACAATCTTATTAAAAAGTCTCGCCTCTTTATTCCTTTCATCCACCTTAAGACACATGCCAGCCCGACAAAGCCTCAGAACACAACATACAAATTTGACGTAACTAAGGACCTCGTCAGAAACGAGATTCCCCAGACTGTTGAGCCCGTTTTTGAGGAGACTTTCTGATGCGACCTTGTAAATCAGATCTCCTTCCAAAATATAGTCAGTTAGAAGCTGGATTTCGGGTCTACTGATGACTTTGATTATGCTTTGATTCCAGATTTTTGCAGGTTCATCGGCATCCTCAATTATCGACATTTCATTATGCAGGATTTTCAGAATCTTCGAGCATCCAAAGAATACTTTTCTCCGTATTTCTTGCGACATTGATATATCATGTTTTTCTGTAAACTTTGTCAATATCTCGCTGAAAGCATCGTACTTCAAAGACGCAAGCATGTTGCTAAACCAAGGCGATTTACTATTTGTTTCAAGCCAAGAATTCATCACTTCTCTCTCTAAATGTCTCTTTTCTCTTTCTGGCTCAGAGATACATGTTAAAGGTACAGGGCCTGCTAATTCTTGATCACTCATGCCGGAAGATTCAGACTCTGATTGGTGGATATTGCTGGATTCCCTTTCAGCACTTCGCTCTGTAAATTTGTCGTTTGATCAATAAATTTATAACAACACTGAGATTTTTCATCGACTATGACAATACGAATTCTGATATATATATAGACATTTAGAAATGAATGCTATAAGTAGCTTGTATTAATCCCACCGTTCGTCTCCGCAGATTTTCTCTGTGATTCAATAGTTTGGGTGAATCTGTCAATAGCCACCAGGATTTCATCGATACACAGCTCAATTCCGATAAGTAATTCCTGGTCGCTTGTATAGTTCATAATACAGTCTATAGAACTCTCTACAATATAGGCTACTTCCTGTAATATGACCCTCATCATCATGTTAGAAATCAATAAATTAGATTTTTACAGATATGAGATTTCGAGTAGTGAGATATGAAAGGACCTAGTAATGACCAGACTTGATTTGTACCGAATCAGAATATTAGTCGCCTTAAGAAGTTGGGCTGGTAAGGATACAGTTTTTTAATTTAAATGCAATAGTTTTAATACATGCTGCACTTGCTAAAACCAGTCGCAACAGAGGCTACAGATCCGCAAGGGATTGAGTCCTGGCGTCTAAAAAATAACATCTAAGACACATCGACAGATTGCACATATAGTTGTACTTGTAGTTTTATTTATAGTAGTAAATTCCAATTCTAATAGTCAGGTTTACCTGAGAGAGGTTCAATAGGAACAGTCTGCTCTGACTCACGTCAGGGTTTAGCGATCTTGTAGAAATACACAATTGTGAAGATCGGCGAGCGATATCTTTACTTATATTTATTACCTGCAAAAGAAGAACATAAAAATGTTTTATTTCAATGTTGATTGTTCCATAAGCATAACTTTATGAGCGAATATTAGAAATAATTGAAATAGTATCGCACATTTTAGGTCAATGTTTCGGAGAATCAAGTTTAAATAGTTTTATTCTTACTCAATGTAACATCACCTCTTGCTGAGCCTCAGAATCCAAACAGTTTATCGCCACTATCTTGTATTTGTTTTTTATTAGGTTTTCAATAGCCTTCGCTATATCATTGCAAGTCTCAAGGGCCCCCTGATTTGGTTCTTCCCCATCTTTAAATTCAAGTTGACCCAAACATACCAAGATCTCTTTACGAGATGATACCAAATTGTTGACAGCAACACTGTGTTCCGCGGGGATTTCATGCCGATTTTTAGCAATTCTCAAATGACACACAGCATCTACACCTAAATTGCTAGCTGCTGTAACCAATTTAGGCTTCTCAGGATCACTAAGGTGCGCGATTATTGTTCTGAGATTTTTCAGTGCTTCCGTCATATTATTCGTTAGTTCCTTTACCTCCTCTCCTGAAACAAGAAATGTCGTGTCACTACTAGATAATTAATTTCACCATTTTTCCCTTAGCTACCTTAAAAGGTGCTAAATAGCGAAAAGTGAAATCCGATTTCAAAATTATTTGTATACATTCATTCTATATAATAATGTATAATGATGTATATAATATAATGTACTAACTTAACGCAGTGTTGTTGACCTCTCCTCGTGCGAGAGGTGCGTTAAAGAAGATGCCACAAGACGCGACCACAGCAGCCTCTAAATTGAGAAAAAGGTTCTCCTTGCAGCCACCAAAAACATCCTCATCAATACAAACCGGCAGATCTTCAATCGGACGGGTCAAAGCGTTTATAGAGTCGTAGATCTTGTCAATACTACTTTGGATTATCACATCAATCACATCCTTATCAAGGTCAGAAGAAAACTGTTGTCCCATGCGGGCTGATTGAGCTATGTGGATACCACCGCACTGGATCAAGTGCTCCGGAGGATCAGGACACACAGAGATAACTTCTGGGCGCAGTATTCCAGTCATAGCTGTGTTGTCTTTAACCTCCCCGCCTCCTCCGACGTCTGTTGAAATTGACGTTCGCCTACATGAAACTGGTGGTAGTGCATTACGTTCAAGTTCAACAGTCGAATGTTCATATGGTAGTGAACACCTGAGTAGTTGTGTTGGTGAAGCTGACTGTGACACGGAGAAACCTGAACAGGGCGGACTTGCTGACGGGTAAATTGTAGACATTGCTGGACTTGATGATGATGAAGGTGGTGACATTGCCATGTCTGGACTTGAAAGAGACAAAGCCGGTGAGCCCAGACGACAATCATAAGCTATGGGAGGAGCTGCACACAGCTGCATCTTAATCCCTAGGTCTTTTCCCGTAAATTGTCTCGGCGTGACTGATTTGGAGGCTAAATGCGACGAGTTAGATTTGAATGAATCCGAGCTGGTCACAGTGCTGATAAAAGAGATAGTTCCAGCTGGCCCAGAATTATGTCCGACTAACTGCGATGAAATGTCAACTTTTGATGATTCGTCTATAAACGGGTCATCTAGTTCTGAAGCCATGCCCATTCTGTGTAATGCGGCATCCCCAGCGTAAGCATCTTTGCTGCCCATTCCTAAAATAACCGGAGCTTCTGTCGATTTTGAAACCACTGACCTGAAAGGAGTTTATATATTCATAAGTTCAAATCAATGGAAAAATGTGCATCGAAGAAAAATGATGTTTCATTGGCGAAAGGCCTATTTGGTTGTTTTTTTTTCAGAGCTTTGAACATCAGTTTACGCTGAGCACAGATTTTGAATTAATTGTACATTGCTACTAGCGTTATATGAACAAACCTAATAACTGCTCGTGGAGCGTCATCTCCCACAAAACCTCCCTTTATTATGTACGATCCTAGATCTACAACCAGAGTAGAGGTGTCATCATCTTCTTCCTCAGATGAGGAGTCTGCTCTAGATTCATCACTATCAGAGGATTCAGAAACCGTAAGATCAGCAAATGTTTCCTCTGAGTTTCCCGGGGGATGAACATGCCTTTTCGTTTCTATCGCCTGTGAAGTATTCACTACTTTAAAATGCACAGCTGATAAAAATCAACGAAGAAAACCACCAACATACTGTTTAATCAGATTTGAAGAAGCCAGTAAAATTCTAAAACCTTAACATGAAGTTTCGGAACATCCGTGTATGCGACATAAGGAAGACTATCTTCCTGTATCTCAGACAAGAGAGTCTCAATATCAACTGTTTTTTGGATAATCTCGTCTTTCTCTCGTTCTTCAACAGCAACAAAGCTGGTAAAGGGAGATATCACTGAGTGTTCCAGGGACAACGATATAATTTCCTCTTTTCTCTTTCTCTGCTGACTCTGAAAAAAGTGCTTTTATAAAATCTTAAAATTTGATTTCGACATGGAGTCAATACACAGCCTTGTGCTCTTACATCAGCGTAAAATAAATAATACGGGATGGAAATTGTGCCGGGAACTAAAAATTATACCTCGTGTAGCCTTTGATCTTCACTCATTACCCCACTCACATAGTCTTCTATCATAGCTCTAGCAGTGAGCTTGTGTATCACACTTCCTGCCAAAAACCTTCATGTTAATGAACAATTTCATTGTTGAATACCCCTAATTACTTTAGTAAGTGGTTAAAAGGGCTGGAGTATAAAAAACTACCTACCTTGCTTAACGTTGAGTTCCTCAACACTGACTAGAGTATCCAAGAACTGATCCCCGAGATGAGCTAAAAGGGATGCAGATCTGCAGTGTGGAACATACCCGTATACTATCTGAGCATCAAGTTTGTGAGGTGTTTTGAGTTTCTCAAGTCTGATTTTACTATCTGAAAATCAAGTCACAGATAGTAAAATCAGACTCAGAACACCTTATAAATGTACTTAATGCCCAGTTGTAACTAAGAAATTGACAGTAGTAAAAAAAATTAAACCTGTCGATGTTTGTTGAAGAGGGAGGATATTATGAGAGGGGCTTGATTAACTCTGTCACCGCTGTTGTACATGTTCCATTTTAACTGTACTTCATCTAAAGCAGGCTCCTGACATTTGTCATACAGTTCATCGACCTTGTTCATCCATTTACCCTTTTCTTTGGGATTGAGAAAGAAGAAGGAACCACTTCCTTGTTTTGCTAACGATTGTAGATAATGCTTGTTTCCATCTTCTCTGCAATTATAAGTAGTTGGAAAAATGTGCTCTTGGGAAAAGAAAAGATTGTTTGAAAACAATTTTTCAGATGAGAGTAAATGAAATAATAATAAGATAAAATAAAAATAATACTAAAATCAACCTGGACAAAACTGAGAATATTCGGATATGAGAAGGAAGAAGTGTAGCTAGATTTAGTGACAGATCGGGTTGAGTTACCACTCCGTCACTAACAAAAACCAAATTTACTATGTCCTGACTATCTTTGTAGAGCAAATATTCGTGGTATACTGAACTCCACAGCTCAGCGCAATATTCTTTCGGTTTCAGGATGTACTACCGAGAAAATTTTATCATAAATCGTCGACAAGAATTATCCAATTTCACGATTTGAAGAGAATACCGCAGGAATATAACTAGAGACACGGTTTTGATGGCCCAATTTACAAATTGATTCCACCGCGAAGCCTTAATTTCTATCAACAACAAACCTTCAAAAAGTAAACAGCAAGGTCTTTGTTGGTTTTGTTTCCGACAAAATAATCAGAAAAACATTCGGTTCCATGTCCAACACCGACACTCGAAATATTGAAGAGACAGTTGATTGGTAATTGTTCTATCAACAGCATCGCTTGTTGAACAGTATCTGGACGTATAAGTTATAATTTTCCAAAAACCAATAAATTGGTTGCTCCCTTTGACCGGGGAGAGTCTCTTGGCTATTCCCTATTAGAATAAAGTGATATTCCGATTAAGCCCGGGGTAGCAATTAACGTTAACTCCGTCAATTTTCTCTCGGTCGCTTGCTTTTGAATTTTTATGGCTACGCGTTGGTAGATTTTTTACCTCACCACTTTGCACTCTTTAATGTTTAATTTTAAAAGTATTTCTATCTTACAAATCTTCATCTGTCATCTACAACTTC
>JH152675.1:654138-678562 GCA_000226015.1 Mnemiopsis leidyi | reverse complement strand
AGAACGATGAAATTGACCGAAATGACGTCTGGTTAGTGGTTTGCGAAATGCGAGTTGCCTGTTGCGTATTTTTATTCCTCATTCCGTGAATTGTATTAACAATAAGCGATGGCATGACACGGGAAATTCAGCGGTCGCCTGACACAATGAAAGCGGCCGCAAGTCTTGTTAAAAAGCAGATATTTATTTTAAAAACACAAAATTACAGCAGACAGCCCCGTCCCTTGAAAACTCGTCCCTTAACAAAAGTCAGTCAAGAAAATCTTCCTAATATTTTGTGCTTGGAAAAATAATATTGTTTCTGTACCAGGACAAAAACAACAGAAGATGACTACGCTGAGAGGAAGTATGCTGAAGCTAAGAATAAACCTGAATTAAATATTCACCACATGTTACCCATTAAGACAGAACAAGGGCTCCAACAACGCTCAAGAATCATAGAGAAGGTGGGTCTGATGTACCAAGATTTGTTAGATGTTATTCTGCTACTGTATTTTTTCTATTCTCGTCATTCTGATATTCAGAAGGGATCAACCGATTTATATTATGTAGTCGGTACACGTTTCTTGCATTCTCTTAACGTATGGCATATCTATATCTCCAAGTTTAATATCTAGGTCTCTAAGTTCACTACAAACGCTAAACCTTCAATTGCACGTGCAGGAAAAGCCGACAGTAGAAATTCCAGTACCACAACCAGCAGAAGAGGAGGCCTATCAGCCACAATCTGTTGCTGAAATCTACTGTCTTAGACAACAATACATTGCTACAGCTAAACAGGTGCCAGTTTGCTACATTTGTTTCTGATTCAAAATCAAATAAGTTAAATTTTCTGTAAATTAAAACTTTTTACCCTGTAAACTTTCTTCTAACTCTGTAGAATGTCCTCCTAGTTTCTTCTAACTCTGTAGAATGTCCTCCTAGTTTCTTCTAACTCTGTAGAATGTCCTCAGCTCCTAGTTTCTTCCAACTCTGTAGAATGTCCTCCTAGTTTCTTCCAACTCTGTAGAATGTCCTCCTAGTTCCTTCCAACTCTGTAGAATGTCCTCCTAGTTCCTTCCAACTCTGTAGAATGTCCTCCTAGTTTCTTCCAACTCTGTAGAATGTCCTCCTAGTTCCTTCCAACTCTGTAGAATGTCCTCCTAATCTTTCTAACTCTGTTAAATTTCCTCCTAGTTTCTTCTAACTCTGTAGAATGTCCTCCTAGTTTCTTCTAACTCTGTACAATTTCCTCCTAGTTTCTTCTAATTCTGTAGAATGTCCTCCTAGCTCACAATAAACTGTCCCTGTACCAGGAGATAGCCAGACTGAGCTGTGCGATAACAGAAGATCCATACAACAACATATCTGCGATGAAGAAACTCCGTCACTACTGTTCTACTGAGGACAGCAAGGCTGGTATGTTTGTAGTACCTCTCACTGGTTGCTTAGTAACTGCTGGTTACCTGGTAACAGCTGGTTGCTTTGCTACAGCTGGTTGCTTGGTAACAGGCAACCAGAATTTCAACTCTCGTTGCTGCCTGTATTTATATTAAAAACTGCCTGTATTTATATTTTGCTGCTTGTATTTATATTTTAAACAAAGTCTCCCAGGTCAGACAGTTAGGAAGTTAGCGATGATCTCCCTGACTGCTGTGTATAACGACATCTTACCTTCCTACTCTGTAAAGCCGTCCAAAGAGTTAGAGTCTCTCAGTAAAGAGGTATAAATCGGGGGATTGACACATGAAACTAGTCTTTCCTTTAATTTGACTTGAATCTTTTGCTGTTTCATCGGTTTAGAAATTTATATATCCCACTATCGATCTTAATCTGTGAAACATAAATGTTCATTTCGAATTCAGGTAAAAGCACAGCACAGCTACGAAACTGATCTTCTGAGGAATTATCGAGTTTTTCTTGATCTTCTCTTTGACAATCTAAACCTCGCCTTTCAGGTTTGTTAATTTCAACATTGTTGATCTTAACTAGGTCGGTTTAGGGACGCAGTTTCATAATTACCATAGATAATAGAAGTTAACTTTATAATAATCGCTCTAATAAAAATTGGTCCAATATATCAAATTCCGTACTCTCTTGGTCATTGAAATGAGTAAAAATTGATCAAAATTAAATGAAGATTGATGAACAACTATTGGTATGTTGCAGACTCCATGGGGCAAAACAAACAGTAAAATTGTCACTGTCGCACTGTTTCTTGACTTCTGAAGTTCTCTTCTGAGTACCAAGACAGATATTGTACAGCTTATAGCAACTACTAATGCTGGTAGTGTCCAGAATGTCGTTGATCGCAGTAAAGGCATATTTTTATGCTTTCAGGTCTGGGTCAAGTTTGTCAGAAAACATAATACATCCACCTTATTTTGATCCAAATTTTAAGATACGCTATTGACTAAAATTCAGATCGTTGTTATACCCAAATTTATTACCAAAGCCATCACCAAAACTGCAATAACCAAATATTTCTTTTTTCTCTGGAAGGGTCTTAACAGTGAAATAGTTCTTGTTACACAGAGACATAGAGCAAGAAATGCGCTGACTGATCTCGCTATCTTCCATACTCCTTCCCAGGCCACACATCCGTACTTGTTTCTAAATATAATCTCTGGCTGTCCTATTGACAAGAAAGATATTCCTACTGGAAGCACTAAGCTGCTAACCACAATATCGTTAGCTGTTTTCAACATGTAGATAACATTAGAAATGTACCTTTTCTTCGTTTTGAAAAAGAAAAAGCTGTGGATAATATCCCAGTGGGTCACTGATCCCCCGTCCTGATTGAGTGATTCGAGATGTCAGATTCCAGTGATGTGATCCGTTAGTACAACCGATGACCGGGAAACCGTGATTGAGGGTTCAATGAGGAGGGTCTCCGTTAAAAGATCTAGAATCTTCCAGGAGTCCCTTCAGTTTAACTGTAAAATCTTGGGTACAGGTGTAGCAAAATATAAATGTACAACCAACGTGGTCAGTTCATCGCCTCACGTCACCATGGCAACTACTCCTACAAACACCACTGTGTTCATTCCCCCCTAGCGTATGGGCGTCTTCCCGGAAAAACTCAAGCTCTCTACTCCTCCCTCTTGGATAACCTTGACCCCTATGATCTCCAGTCGGTGCTCTGTGACTATGAGATCGCTCTACACAATGCCATCACTCAGACCTGGCCTGAAGACCTGATACCTACTGAGTGAAGGTGTACAGTATGTCGCTGTTCAGTGAGCCGCTAAAGAATTTCGCTGTTCAGTGCATGTCGCCACAAAGTGCGAAAATTTCGAGTTCGCCGTTCGCTGTACAGTGCATGTCGCTGTACAGTGCATGTCGCCATACAGAGATAGAATCTTAATGCTATGGGTATGTATTTGTTGTTTCTTGCCATGAAATATGGCCATACAACTATGCAGCTAGGAGACATAATCGAAAAAACAGGGAGAAAATTGCCCTGCTTTTTGAAGCAGGTGCTGAAGAGCAGCCAATAAGGAACCAGTAGCTCGACACAGTGCTTCGTGCTGTGACAGGATAGGAATAATTTAACCTTATCGACCACCTGGTGGATTTTACAAATCATGAAAACGACAAGATTTCATTTTGCAAGCATAAATCCTGTAAATTTTAATAGTTATTAAAACCTTTAATCCTTTAATCCTTTTAGCTCACTGCTCAACAGATCAAATATAGATAACTCACTGTTGCTGGAAAAAGTCACTGATTGCGATCCTTTAGGTAACCTAGTTTAATACAACTAGCATCAGCAAGATTAAAAAACCCGAAAAACCTGCAGCAATAGGGTTGTCGGTGTTTTTGAGTTCCACCCCCTCCGTAACTTCAATCTCACAGACAAAGAAGGAGAAAGCGAAAGCGAAAGTGTCTCCAGAAGTCCTGACAGCTCGACAAAACCTGGGTTTGCTGTCTCTGAAGTGCATGGCAGAGCTGCTCTCTAGAAACTACAACTTTAACTTGCGTTCCAACATTGTCAACACGCTCATACCCTACGGAGCCAGCAAAGCTATGGGCGGAAAGCTCGCTGATGTTGTTACTGCTACTATAGTTGAGGTAAAAACCACAATTATTTCCTTTAAAGTAGATGCTGATGTTTTAGTGGTACTTGAATGCCAAATTTTAATCAGTTCAATTTGATAAGTTTGACATTTCAAAGCGTAGTAAATGTATTTCCGTAAATTGCAGATATTCGAGAAAGACAAGCAAGGTGAATGTTCGGTAGAGATAGTCAGAATGATTGCTGCTCTGGTTAAAAAGAAAGGAAACAACGTTAACGGTTTGTTTGTTTCTTTACCACTTTGCAGCCTCCTTTTTATTTTTTTTGTAGTGAAATTCGTTGTTAAGATTATACTGCACGTGCAAGTTTTACCAACTCTTTAGATCGTGTACGTATTACGTAATGTATCGTTACACGTGCAGGGAAGCTACTGGAATGTTTGCTGCACGTGCGACTAGTCGAGTTAGGGGAAGTCAAGAAGGAAAAAGAAGAGAAGTTACCCGACACGGCGATGCTCAGTAAGAAACAGAGAAAACACCGGAAAGAGCAGGTCAGTACTTTACTTTTGTTACGTCACGTGTATTTTTAGAAATACAGACAATTTTGGTTAAAGTTGTTAAGGATTGGTGAAACGTAATTTTCCTGAAGCTACCAAATTACTCGCAAACCAGGCGAAAGTCAGGAAAGAGTTACTGGAGGCTGAAGCAGTGGAGAACAAAAAGAAGAAGTCGAGACTACAATCAGAATCTCTGGATCACATTTTTGTCACGTATTTCCGGATACTGAAACAGTATCACGACTCCCCACTTCTACCTATAGCTTTGGCAGGTATAGTTTACTTTCACCTTTAATAATTCTAGGAATCGTTTTAACTTATAATTTAAGCCCACTTAGAAATTATGCACTTTTTAAATAAACTGGAATGTTCAGGTTTATCAAAGTTTGCTCATCTGATCAATGTGGACTTCTTCACGGACCTGTTTGAGTGCTTAAAGAGGATTATCAAGGAAGAGACTCTGGAGCTCTCTGACTCTCTGAACTGTGTTTCTACTATTTTCACCATTTTGTCAGGTTCGTTGGGTCAATTGTACTTGATTTGATTTCATTTCCTGCTTATTTTCACTAAAAAGCATGGTAGCTTTGTACTGTTCGGGATTGACTTTACCATGAGGCAGATAAACAGTAGTAACTTCATTGTCATTACTTAAATTATTCTATGTTTATTTCCTTCAGGACAAGGTTCTGTTCTAGACGTTGATATAGGAGAGTTCTACGCGCTCCTTTACCAAAACATCCTACTCTTCAACCCCGATACTCCTTCACAAACATTTCACATTCTCAAACAAGCTCTGACGAACACTGTCAAACGTAAAGTCCCACTCTCCTGCCAGATGGCCATGGTAAAACGTCTCTGTACTATGTCGGCTCATTTAAGTCCTAAACAATGTCACATTTTTCTCTGTGAAGCTAGAAAACTGATCAGGTCCTCGCCACGCATAGCACAGATGTTGGAATCAGACGAGGAATATGGAAAGCCTTTCTATCCAGAAGCTAGGGAGCCTGGTCAAGCTAATGCTGAGGCTACTGTTTTGTGGGAACTATCATCTATTGCTAAGCAATCTTATCATGAATCGGTACGGACTACAGCTAATCACCTTAGTAGATACGATCCCAATTCAACTAAAAGGTCGGAGGTAGATCATTTTTTAAACAATAAATTTAAGGACAGCTCAGAATGGTGTATTTTGGAAGATGACTTCCCTAAAAACTGCAAGAAAATGCAGAATAGGCGGGCTCATTTGAATGGTCAAACAGTCTCTTCTAATCCGCAACTTGATACAAGAAATTTACAGTTTTACAGCGACATTAAGGCCAATAGGTAGAATTTGGTATACCATTTCTGAATTATTGAACTGGTTTTGTGGGTCGTGGGTTTCGTTTCCAGTTTTAGAAGATTTATATCAATGTTAAAACTTTCAATTTATCGACAAATTTTAACTGATCATCTAAACCTTGTATACTAATTTGATTTGACATGTTTCTTGATAAGTTCGATTTAATGCTTTTAGATGAAAGATGTCAATTTCAAACTTTAACTGCAAGAACACCTACAGTTTACGATAAGATGATAGCCGAAGATTTCAATTAAGATTATTATGAAATTTTGTCTCTATCAGGGCTAGGAGACGATAAGTCCAGTATTATTTGACATCTTCTAACAAATATACATTTTTAGGGTGAATAAAAGCAAATGAAAGCCGCTTAAAGTACCACCAACTTCAGATGAAAGAGATCAGATAAGAACAGAGAAGGTTCTCCGAATCCCGATACCGTGATGTAATTTAAACTTCAGAACATTCTTTGAGCCATTCAGCTAACATGACTTCCAATAGTAAGGCAGCTACCCTATTCAATCTCAAAGATGAGTACCTTAAAGCTAAATCTGATACCCAAAAATCAGCTGCTCAAGGTCCGAGTAATCACAAAAACTTAAAGACATTATCCACTACAAAAAAGCCGAAAAAGAAAAGCGGCTTGAAGAGCGAAACGCCAAACAGAGAAAGAGAGCCCAACGTTTAGCGCTCTCTGAGAAGGAAGAGAAGGATCTTGCCAACTCTCGGAGTATACTCGAGGCCAAGAGTGCTGTCTACGACAAACTACTGCATCGTGAAGGCGATGTCTCTGAAAATATCCTCGTTGATTTTACCCAAAAACGTATCGATGGCCACAAGATACCGTTTGATTACAACGCCAGACCTAGTAAAGCTGAGCAGAGACCATCTATCGATGGAGGAGAAAGTGACCCAGAGTATGACGAGATACATCTGTCCCACGTCGACAAGGGTGAGGTAAGGAGTAAGGGTGTGGGGTTTTACAGCTTTTCTAAGGATCCTGAAACCAGGAAACAGCAGATGGATTTTCTAAATTCCATGAGGGAATCTACTGAGAGGTCTCGAGAAATCTTCCTTGCTTCGAAACAGAAGAGGAAGAAGGAGAAGCTAGACAGACTGAACCGTTTGAGAAAGAAATTAGAAATGGCTCCATTGGAGGTGTTACCAAACGAAAAACAAGAAGAAATCACAACGGAAACAGATGAACCCAACAACGAATCAACCCCGAACCCAGATATTGCTAAGAACCCTCAAAACTCCAACGTTGACATAGGAAAGTCAATCGAAGAGAAGTTCTTGATACGAGAACAAACTCTCTGGGAACGGAAAGTGGAGGAATTAAGGAATGAAAGAGAGATGGAGTTTGCACCGGTGTATGGTACCGGGGGAGGGAGTGGAGCTCCGGTGTATGGTACCGGGGGAAGGAGTGGAGCTCCGGTGTATGGTACCGGGGCTGGCAGGGGAGCTGCCGTTCAGGAGGAGGATGAGTTGGGGGAGGAGGATGACGCCATTGTTAACTTTATCTCCTTCGTAAGGAGAACCACTTGACAATGTCTGATGTCATTTGAATACCTGATTTCTATGTTAATCAGATATAGACAGCATTAGAGTGCTGAACTTCCAGATTTATTTGATAAAGACAGACTGTTTCGGCAATAGACTGTTTCTGCGGTTTTTGCTGTGTGTATAAATTCCTATAAAGTTGCTTTCTGATATTTTAAAACAAGCTTATAACCTGACTTATTGTCAAACTAGACTCAAACTGTTAATTGCAATTTCAAATATGGAACTTTGGCACGATTCAATGACACCTGTTCATTAATCATAAGGGTTATATTCTTATGCATAATTTCTGAGTATTCCATGACTTCACCCCCCCCAAGGTACTGTGTTACCCATATCAAACCCAACACCATACAGGAAGTTGAAATGTAACCTGGAAATGACATCGAAGGTAAATGAGGTTCCCTCTCACTCTCTCTCAAAACAGATCCCTTCTTCGACCCTCTATACACAAATCTACCCAGCTGACTAAGCTAAGTGGTAGTGTAGTCGGTATTTCACCATGTCTATTGCCTCGGAACTACTCAACTCTGAAAAGGTGTCCACGGATCTCCGTTTATCTGGTCTATTTGCGATTTCTGTCAAATAAAGGTGCCTAGTTAATTCAGTACTTGCATCAGCTTTTTATTTTGGACTTTATTAATACTTAGTCGACCTCTAAATACCGCACGTTGCAATCTAAAAGATTGAAATTACCAACCACTGTAAAAATTCAGGAGACTTCGTTGCTCAGACTCTTAACAAAGTCGCTGATTTGACACCGAAACAAAACGTCAACCTTTTTCTGGATATCGTGAAAGAAACAAATGATGGTAAGTTTTGATATATCATATAACTTTCCTGAAGTTAGTTATAGTATATTTAAGTATTATAGTATGTATATTTAAGTATTATAGTATGTATATTTAAGTATTATAGTATGTATATTTAAGTATTATAGTATGTATATTTAAGTATTATAGTATGTATATTTAAGTATTATAGTATGTATGTTCAAATATCAGTTAAACCCTGTTCCACCATGTCTAGTGTGCAATAAGTTTGTTTTGTGGGTTTTATCGATATCTGAGTTATCATCTTGATTATTCTAGTAAATTGCTGTACTCTTTATATATCAATATTTGTGTACCAAGAGTGTTATAGGTGTCGCAGCTGAACTAAAAAAGTTGCAGCATTGGTGACTGTAACCGAAGTGGAAATGAGGGAAATTTAATCGTAGTGGATTGTGCGATGTGAAATTAAGATCGGGAACATATTTTATTTTACAGATATGTAATGTTAAAATGTTTAAATGCCTTCAAATGAGGAGAGCACCACAATTTCAAACTCCACAATTTTATTTTGAATCTTTCTCGGCTTTATTATTACCTAGTAATATTACCTAGTAATGTTGAATATTATTACCTTGTAATGCGAGCACTACAACTTCGTAAACTACGATCCTGTCCTCCAATTTGCTCAACTTTACTGAGTCCCCCTCTGTGATACAGATAAATGGATAGATCTGATCTGACTGTTCCAATGCGTATGTTAGTTGGAGTGTTCCACAAGATTTCTGCTTAACTTCTCCCTGGTACACTGACACATCCACGTTGTTGCGGTTGTCTATCCTTGCTTTGTATTCCTCTAATGTGATGCTGCTAAACCAGTTGGTGAAGAACGCGTAGTAGATGATGATCTTATTAATCATGTAAATTTTGTCAAACTCTAGTCTCAGCCAGACTTCTCCATGCGTGTCCCTAACCGAGGATGCGCGAGTGTCGAGGTATTTATCAACCGCATTTTCTGCCCCGCAGAACTCTTCATCTTCCGCGTCATTTCTCGATGCTTTCGATTTTGTTACTTTCGTAGGAATGATCTCTGTACCCCCTAATCGTAGAACTGAAATCGGAAAGTTTGCTTTTTTCAAGCTACATTCATTTCGTGAGCTAAGACTCAAGTAGCTTAAGTAGCAAATTTACATCAGTCTTCTCGACAACAGAGAAAAGTTCTGGGTTAGAGGAGTTATAAAAGCAAAATTAAAAATTTAAACCTTTTCCGGTTACAACGATTTCGAAGACCTCTATGAGAGTTCCTGTTGTCTTGCTCAGTTTTACAGAGTCGCCTTCAGTGTTACAGAAGAGTGTATATATCTGATCTGTCCGTTCTAAACCGTATGTTAGTTGGAGTGTTCTACAAGACTTCTGTTGTACATCTCCCTGGTACACTGACACATCCACATCATTTCTATCATCCATACACGACTTGAAATTTTCGATGGTTTTAGCACATCTAGAGCCTGGACTATACCAGTCAGTATAAAATCTAGTGAAGATGATGACCTCGTGAATAAATTCAACTTCACCAAACTCAACTTTAAACCAGGCCGCTCCGTGTTCAACATATGTTACCATTTTGGTTGTCATATCCTTGTCCATTGCATTATAAGCTTTATATTTAATGCCTTGTTCTGACTCCTTTTTTGATAAGTTTGTCGGAATTAATTCGTTTTTCTGCTGTGGCAAATCTGAAATAAGTTTTGATCTTGTCGTTGGGATTTTAAAATTTGAGTTATGTTGACTGTTGTCATGATATGTGTAGCTCAACCTACTGGCTTAATCGTTTCCTGAATGAACATTTTTACTCCTAACATTAACACGGTGATTCTACTCTTACCTGTCCCAATCACGACGATTTCCCAAATTTTTAGTAATCCCGAAGTCTTGCTGAGTAACAGTACATCCCCCTGAGTGTTACAGACCAGTGTGTAGATCTGATCCGACTGTTCCAGTCCATATGTTAGTCGGAGTTTTCCACAAGATTCTATATATAAATTTCCCTGGTAAGCTGGTACACGGACACTTCCACATTGCTAATTTTATCTGCACAAGTCTTCCATGCTCTTTCGTTGCTCACGCAATATTCATCTTGATGAAACCAATCAGTGAAGAACCTGGAGTAAATTAATACTTTGTGTATCTTGTGTACCTTGTCAAACTCTAGTTTCAGCCAGGGAGATTTGCCCCCAGAAGCCGCCCGAGAATTAAGCTGTTTATCGATTGCATTGTAAGGGTCACTGTTGGTGCAGCAATTGTCCTCTTTCAGTGTGACTCTTGTCGGCGTTATCTCTGCGACCTCGCTATACGGTTCTGGGTAGTTTGAAAATGTTTTGCTGAATTACAAGTTTCTTTATATTCAGGAGTATGATGATATGACGATATGACGATTTAACGATATGATATCTAAGACCTTTACGTTGAAAAGGTTTTACAAAATGTTCCAAAGTTAGCTGATGGATTTAGTTATTCACTTACCTTGCATCGTAGATTGAGCCACCAGAATAAATATAGGAAAGAAATGTATCGATAGATTGATAACATCCGTCATCCTATTACGAAAAATACTAAAACCGAGAATGTTGGTACATATTCTTAGAACTTCAACTACTTAGTACCAAAACTCAAATCTATAACAATAGCTTTATCAGTTCTAATTGTGGTACTAAGAACAACAGATCATCAGTATATTGCAGGGACAGTATATTGCAGGGACAGAAATGAAGTTTTCTATATTTGTACGAACATAAGCCTTACCGTTGCCTTCATTCTGAGTCATGTATTTATTTCTGTTAAGAAACTCATCCAACGTTGGATGCTCTGCGCACAATCTGAACACCTGGGCTGGCGTAAGAGACCTGTAATCAGGATCGAGCAAAAAACTTGGGATCGAGATTAGACTTACGATCGAGGAAAGACTACGAATAACGCAAAAAGCAAGGGATCGGACCAGGGGTTAAATGACCAATTAAACTTGATAACGTTAACGGACAGTTAAGTGTAGGTCTACTTTTTTGCTGTTTCTCGCCGTGTTTCAGATTCCAAAGTGCTTACAGTTCAGGTTGCCTACTGTTCCTCAGCTAATGAGACAGATCCGGTGGTGCATAAGATCACAGCCTACAATCTTGTTGTCGAATTATCTCCGCTATAGGGGAGAGAAAGAATTAACATTGCTGCACCTGTACCATCTACACTGCTCTTACAGCTACAGTTTTTAGGGTGCATCTGTTGGACATTTGATTAGTGGGGGGGGGGGGGGGGCATATTATTGTCAACAATCTAAAGGGGCTGTGGGAGGTGCTGTCTCCTGCTTCTGTCACCAACTAGGGGGAAGGGGATAACTGTAAACAACACAAGATAAGGACGTTTTCCAGGAACCATTGCGCGATTTAGATACACTTTTCATATTTCGGCGCGCAATCGGTCCGATTTAAACGTCTTATGTTGTTCACTGTGAGGGCTGCGAGGGAAGAATTGGAAGAGAACAGAGGCTAAGTGTGAAGTTGGTGTGTTTCCAGATCCAACTAGAAACCAGACAATGAGGGGCAGTTTCAGTCCCCTAGCTATGTCCCTACCTTAACGGGACACCTACCTATACAGGTCACCTCGAAGCAGTCAGTGAATCCTGAACAGAGCTGCATGATATTTCATTGATATCTGAGTTATCACTTATCAGTTAGATAATATACAGGTAGCGCAGCTCAGTTTGTTAGAGTAATTGTCTCCCGTTCTTGAGATGAAAGGTTTGAATCACGGTGGCAGCTGCTTGCTCGAGAGCTGAGCTCGTTGATGCTCTGCTAAGTGTGATAGTGCTTGTGGTGTGGTATGTGCAAAGTAGCGCAGCAAAACGCCCTGAGAATCTTTATTAATAGCTGGTGACCGTGATTGGTGATCCTATATTTGTCCATGTAATGTTTTCAAGATGTAAAGTGATATGAGGTGATGTTACTTCATTATTATATTATTACCTAGTAATATTACCTAGTTATATTAAAGATTATTACCTAGTAATATTGAATATTATATTACCTAGTAATATTACCTAGTAATATTAAATATAATTATGCTCCTAGTTATATTGAATATTATTACCTAACTTAATATAACCTAGTAATATTGAATATTATTACCTAGTAATATTGAATATTATTACCTAGTAATGCGAGCACCACAACTTCGTAAACTACGATCCTGTCCTCCAATTTGCTCAACTTTACCGAGTCCCCCTCTGTGTTACAGATAAATGTATAGATCTGATCTGACTGTTTCAATGCGTCTGTTAGTTGGAGTGTTCCACAAGATTTCTGCTTAACTTCTCTCTGGTACACTGACACATCCACGTTGTTGCGGCCGTCTATCCATTGTCTGAAATCTGTAATGTCTAAATTGAAGAACCAGTTGGTGTAGAACATGTAGTAGATGTCTATCTTTTCAATGACATAGGACTTATCAAACTCAAGTTTGAGCCAGGCTTCTCCATTTGAGTCTGTTAGGGTTGCTGCTCGGGTTGATAAATCCTTATCAGCTACATGTGCTGCCCCGCAGCAATCTTCGTCGTTCCCTTTCGTGTTTGATTGTGTGGTTTTAGTGGGGTTTATTTCTGATTTTTCTACCTGAATCACTGAAATGTAGAAGTTTTAATGTTATCAAGTAATTAACTCCATAATCTCCAGGAACCGAGCTAACTGCATGTTCCTACTCTATTATGCGGTTTAACTGCACAGTAAAACTAGGATCAGAGTCAAAACACAGAAGGATACATGGCCTGGGTTGGTGGTCTACCCCAATTTTCTATGCAGGAGATCGCTAGAGGAGTGCGCCAAGGGCATTTGCCTATGCAATCTTCTTCGGTCGACTCAGCCGAATGACCGGGAAGCCGTAATTAAGGATTAAATGAGGAGGGTCTCCGTTAAAAGATCTAGAATCTTCCATGAGCCCCTTCAGTATAGCTGTAAAAGCCTGGGTACAGGTGTAACAAAATACAAAAAATAAACCTTTTCCGGTCACCACAATTTCAAAGACCTCTATGAGAGTTCCTGTTGTCTTGCTCAGTTTTACAGAGTCGCCTTCAGTGTTACAGAGAAGTGTATTTATCTGATCTGTCCGTTCTAAACCGTATGTTAGTTGGAGAGTTCCACAAGACTTCTGTTGTACATCTCCCTGGTACACTGACACGTCCACATCATTTGTATCATCCATACAAGACTTGAAATTTTCGATGTTTTTAGCACATCTAGAGCTTGGACTATACCAGTCAGTATAGAATCTAGTGAAGATGGTGACCTCGTGGCTCGTGAATAAATTCAACTTTAGCAAACTCCACTTTAAACCAGGCCGCTCCGTTTTCAACATATGTTATCATTTTGGTTGTCATATCCTTGTCCACTGCATTATAGGCTCGAGCTTTATTTTCAATGTCTTGTTCTGACTCCTTTTTTAATGAGTTTGTCGGAATTAATTCGTTTTTCTGCTGTCGCAAATCTGAAGTAAGTTTTGATCTTGTCGTTGTGTTTTTAAGATTTGAGTTATGTTGTAACGATATGTGTAGACTGTAGCTCGACCTTCTGCCTTGATCGTTTCCTGAATGAACATTTTTACTCCTAACATTAACACGGTGATTCTACTCTTACCTGTCCCAATCACGACGATTTCCCAAATTAAAAGTGTTCCTGAAGTCTTGCTGAGTATCAGTACATCCCCCTTGGTGTTACAGACCAGTGTGTAGATCTGATCTGACTGTTCCAGTCCGTACGTTAGTTGGAGAGTTCCACAAGACTTCTGTTGTACATCTGCCTTGTACACTGACACGTACACATTGTCAGTTTTATCGACACAATTCCTCCAAGTATCCTCATCTCTCATGCAACTACCGTTAGGATTAAACCAATCAGCGAAGAATCTTAAGTAGAACACAACTTTGTGTATTCTGTGTTCCCTTTCAAACTCAAGTTTTACCCAAGGCGAATTTCCACCAGCGCCTATTGCAGTCTTGAGGTTCTTGTCCAATACCTGGTTAGAATCATCGTCGGAGCAACAACTTTGCGTGACTCTTGTCGGTGTTATTTCCGCAAAATATGTGTCCGGTTCTGAAGATATACGTATGGGTCAGTGTCTGTTTTTGTATATAGACGTCGTGTCGAGATTAAAGTCCTCCTTGGAGTCCCTTTGTCGTAAATTTCAAGATGTTTAGTTCAAGATGTCTAGATGAATATTTTGATAAATGATTCGGTTTACCTTCTTTCCTAGAGTGTACCACCATCAGAAAGATAAGAACCAAAAGAAGCGATAGTTTGGTAAAACTATTCATTCTAAAGGGATTTGTTCCAAAAAGAAATTATTTTTTCTTACAAACAACTTTATTTTTCGAGCGTTATTGAAACTGACCGACCCTTGCCATTACAAAATGTGAAAAACTTGTTAATCAAAACTTGTTATGGAGGTGGTTCGGAACCACGAGTCAACGAACGACAAACGACAAGTCGATTCTATGACACTAAGTGTCAACCATTATTGCCATCGACCTAAGCAATGTTTACATTCGTATGAAGAACTGTTTGGGCACATCGTTGCCATCAACCAAAGCAATGCTTATATTCGTTTCGGACATATCGCTAAAGTCGTGCTATCGAACAAAGGGACCGGTTGTCATTGCTCTTTTTCATGATTCCGTCTGGTTCAGCTAATGAGAAAGATCCGCTGCAACATTAGTAAATCCCTGCTTCCACGAGTAGTTTGAAAGCACATGGCAACAATTCAAATTGGGCCTTGGGCAGGTAGAATTACTTAAAAGTGAAGAAGCAAATAGCTGAGCCAGCCTTATAAAGGAAGTTTGGCTATACGCAAGATTCTAGTAATCGATGTGGCGTTCTCAGAGTACACATCATACCACAATACCATTAGAACATTAGCGCTGTTACTTGTCCACTGTGTGTAAACAGGTTGACATGGTCACCAGCTTGGTAGTGTTTTTTATCTGGTAACCTGTTACTATAGCAACAGCAAAGATCTAGAATCTTCCAGGAGCCCCTTCAGTATAACTGTAAAAAGCCTGGGTACAGGTGTAACAAAATACAAAATGAATACAAATTTCTATAGTAACAGTTACTATAGCAACAGTTTCTATAGTAACAGTTACTTTAGTAACAGTTACTATAGCAACAGCGTTTACGACGAGTGTATAATGTCACTGACGTAATGTACTTTAAAACTAAACAAATAAAGTGTTATCGCACCTAGATGTTAATAAAGCTGGTCCTGCTGAACCAGGGTACAATATAGACCTCACAGTTCCGTAGTAGTTAATCAACAAAATTATGTCAATTTGCTAAAAATTATTAACATCAAAGCGATTATGTGGTTTCAATAACCTAATCCATGGCTATCCCCATGTGTTACGAACATCTGTTTCAGTTGAAAAGGACGTGCTCAGCGGTTTGTGTGAGACACGAGCAGGTCTGGCTGCGGTAATGGATGCAAGAGGTCGGTGCCTAGCTACAGAGATCGTGAATTAGTTATCTATCAAAAAACCAACCATTTTGAATTAATTATTTATGAGATATGGGGGGGGGGGGGATATAAGGCACCATGGTCACTGACACACTGGAATTTCCCACACGGTCGTGGTCAAAATAATTTTTATGGTTAAATTGCGTGAAAAAAGTTCGGATTTACCATTAGACCGGTATGTCGGTTAAGGTCATGGTAAAAAATTTTCGACAATTTGACCATGACACTCGGGTGTGGGTCAATTGATCAGAAAATCCCTCCAAACCATACCAGATAGTTGAAAAACACCTCTGTCCCCTAATTTTACTCAAAACAAAAGTCACATATTTAGCAAACTCTTCAATGAGCTCTATCCTGAGCAATTAACGTTGATTATTTTAATTTAATATTTAAATCTTAACTGAATGATCGGATAATTGTTTATGAGTCGCATAAGAAACTGAGTTGAACGTGGTTTTTGCTATTCTCTTCTTGATTCGAGTGATAGACATAGGATTTTAATAGCAATTCATCTATATATTTCTGTGAAACAACACCGTCATCAGGACATAACACTCAAATTATTTAATTAATAGTAGTTGTTGAAAGTAGTAAAACTCAGTATTTTGATACCTTTTACAAGAAGTCAAGAAGAGAATAACAAAAACCACGTTAAACTCAATATTTAAATAGATATACAAACTGTAAATTCTAACTGCTCACAGCGGCCTGTAACGATATGATAGTTCAACTTCCAAGACCGGAGTTGCTGAAACTTGACAAATCGTTACGTAACGTGTTACGTTCTGTTGTTACCATGGAAACCACACAGATCACCAAAGTTAAACCTGGTGAGTAACCTTGATTAAATCAGCCTAATTTTCTGGCAGGACATGGCAATATAGCTAAATCTTAATTTCTACTCTTAATAACTACACTGCTCAGACTCTTCTAACGACATGATCGAGATGGTGAGAAGGAGTGACCGAGTTCACCCCATAACTAACGATGTAGATCTACTGAACAGACTTGCAGAAAATCGTAGGTACTTCCACGCTCATATTGCTAGAACTACACTGAAGTCGAATTTAACGTTTTCAGTTTTGTTTTCAGACTCAATTTTGTGTCTAAACGAAGAGCTCTTTAACACAGCTTGATCGATGACAAGTCCATCTTGTTGTCGAAATGAGTAAAGCTTTAACTTGACACTTTTTATTTATTTATTTAGTCTGCTTTCTACACGACTTATCCTACAGGTTCAGTATACGTCCTGACTCACACTCTTCTCCCCTCGCGTCCTCTGGTCCTCCTACATGTAGCACACAGCACTGGTATGTTCCAGTGTGTGTCTGATATCAAGGAGGGTCGTGATAGTAGTTCAACCAACTCTCTGTGTATACGGACCGACACACAAACTGACAGACATGGTGGTGGTGATGATGGTGGAGTTGGTTGTGGTGGTGGTGGTGGTGGAGGTAGTGGAGGTGGTGCCGGTGGTGCTTTATTGGAGGACACTGGAGAGATACTCTCTTGCCTCAAGTTCGGAGAGAGATCCCAGTACAGGAATGTCAACACGTTCTACTCAATCTCCTCCCTAGAGGTTGCTCTTAGAGGTAGCGTATACAGTTTTTACTGAGCTTATTTGTCTTGATATTTTGAAACTTTTATAGAAAAAGTAATACTATTAGATACAAACTGAGCTTTGAAATGTTAACCTCTGTACCCCTGAAATGATCATATGGATGTCTGAGATTGCTGGCACTAGAGACAACGTTATCTTAACACACTGGCTACCTGCAGGCGTTCCTTGCGGTGGGTGGTGTATCAGTAAAGCCAAGTCTGATCTGTATGGCCCGGACACCCTCTACACTACACTATCTCCAATACCAGGACTAAGAAACTGGCTGAATGTGGCTTTACAGCGTCCTAACCCTAGGGTTCTGAAACTTATAGGTAACAAAGTTTATAACAATGTTGAGAAATGTCTGCTGCAATGACTTTTTTTATTGGACCTTTAAATCTTGTTTGTCTCTTTATTTAAATTTAGTTTGCTTGTCCGGTTCGACGAGTCTAGTTATGAAACTCTATTCTGAACCCCAGGGTCGGATCTACCCCAAGTAAAGACCCTACTCTCCAGCCCAACCACATCACCAGTACCGAGAGAGTTACAAGAAACCGTCTCCAGAGTGGCTGCGTATTACCTGACGGTGGAGAAGCAGCGGGGGAATGTTCTCGACCCTGTGGGACACTTCCATGTGACTAATGGGGCTGTGGTGTGGGGACTGAGGTGGGGAGGAACCAGGTATGTTATGTTTGAAAGTTGCGAGGATGTTTATCGGAGAACCTGTAAGTAAAGCCATGTAGATTATCATTTTGTAGATTATGAATTTAAACAATTTCGCTGTCTCTAATGAGATGATACTTAAATTAATTCGAACAGTTTCGCCAGATTACCTGCTGTTTTTACAGGAGTAGAGAGATGTTAGAACAGTCACTAGGTCTGATGGTTAACTATCTCTACGACTCATCGTCTCCAGCTAGAGCTGCTGACTACGCTTCTAAAGAGAGGACTGTAACTGTCGGAGCAGCTGTAAGCAACCTACTTTGTGATTAGTTGGGGTTTCTGCGCCTGTCTTATGATCAGTAAAAAGACCCATCTCTTTCGATCATCATCATTGTATAAGACTATGAGGAATATGCATGGCCTGATCTGGCCAGGACTCCAAGAGACACTAGAATGACACTTAAATGAATCAATTCGAAATTGAGCCATCAGTTTGAGGCCCACAGATTATTTTGATAATTTCTGTTTTTAAGGTTTTTGTACTCACATGATTGAATTATGAAATTTATACTCCTAAGCTAAGTTATGATTTTTAACCCTTTCATTACATTTAAATCAAGTTGATATCGGGTGTTTAAAACTTTTCAGTATGATTTTTAGTACGTTATAGTCTGTACTCTGTACTTTGTTTTGTGAAGATAAATTTTAAGATGTTTATGAAATATATAGTATGCCGATTGCCGTGTCTATGTTCTCTTCAGTAAGGTTTTATATATAATATATAGCATATATGCTGGTTGTTGGTTACTTACCTCCATTGTTTGGTTCTTCTCCACGACCTTTCTACCCCTTCTCACATGAAAGCTTTTCGGTGATGTGATATCAAATATATAATTGTGTTTTAATACAGGTCAACAATCTCTAGGTTCCAGCTTTAACTAAATCTTAGTATTAATATAGAATGAATTTTCGATGAAAGAAGTCTAGATCTCAACTTTCCAATGAAGTAACAAACACCTGATGAATCAGAAGCAGCCTGTTTTGCTGCCTTTGAAGCAGATAAAAGTCCCGCTCCAATTAGGTAAGCCAGAAATATTTGTTCATTTAAAAGCTCATAGCCATAAGATTTAACTCCGTAAGTTCTACTACGTTACGTCATTATTATTGCGCACAGTAAGTAAGTATGTAAGTATATCACATTATCACGTGCAATAATTGTACTTCATCCTGGTCACTATAATGATACCATTTCCAGGGTGGAAGAGAAAGCTAGTTGAAGAAGCTGGTAAAGTTAATTCTGTTATCCACTACATAAGTCCCCATGACAACAAGTCTTTCATCAACAAGAAACAGGTTGGTTTAAACTTCTTGCAAGTAATATTGGTGTGAACTACTTTAAACGCTCTCACATGACAGGGAAAGTAAGGATAATTCCGATTTCTCCTCAAGAATAAAAGTAAGTTTGCTATTTTACCAGTCTGACAGGAATGTCCTCTATCTCCCAGATAAAAGAGTACCTGGAGTCTCGAGGAGATATGTAACTTTCTCCTGACTCTAGGTTTGTTATTTTATCCGTCTGACAGGAATTCTCAATTCCCTCTTATCTCCCAGATAAAGGAGTACCTGGAGTCTCGGGGGGATGATATGCAACTTTCTCCTGACTCTTGGTTTGCTATTTTATCAGTCTGACAGGAATTCTCAATTCCCTCTATCTCCCAGATAAAGGAGTACCTGGAGTCTCGAGGAGATGATATGCAACTTTCTCCTGACTGGTTTGTTTTCTCCCCTGCCGCTATTCTCGAGAAGGAGCTGGAGTTCGAGACAAGAGGTAGGGGTCTGGTTACTTACTTATCTTTTTCTGGTAGTTATCTTTCTCTGTAAGTTATCTTACTTTCTTCGTTACTTCGTCCAGTTTATCATGTAGGTAAAAAGCCATCATGTATCATAACCGCCTGGCTCCTGCCCAGTCTAACAGAGAGTTTGAGTTTGCGCAGGAGTATCCCCGTATAGGTGGGTTATGTGTAAACGTAGCAAGGAGTTTTTCTTTGAGTTTTTCTTTTAATCAACTCTAGTGATAGAAATAAGATGCACCTCAAGCAGGACAATATTTGAACATGTTGAAAACAAACTAATAAGACTCCTCTAAAAACGGCAGGAGGAGAGAAGAGGATGCTGAACAGAGTAGCTAGTACAGAGCTGGATGTTATCTGCTCCAGATCTTGTCCAGGGAGAGGAGGAGCACGTCCCTCCCTCTCCTGCTCCATGTGTCTTACTTACTACCATCACAAGTGTGTCCAGATTCCTGAGGACTGTGTGAGTTTTCTTTGTGTTCTTGTCTGTCTGTCTGTTCCTGTGTCTGTTTCTGTGTCTGTTCCTGTGTCTGTCTGTGTGTCTGTCTGTCTGTCTGTCTGTGTATCTGTGTGTATGTAGCAGTATATTTGTCTGTCTGTGTCTGTGTTTCTGTATAAGTATATTTGTCTGTGGTCTTGTCTGTCTGTGTCTGTGTATCTGTGTGTCTGTAGCAGTATATTTGTCTGTATGTTTGTGTTTCTGTGTGTCTGTTTATCCGTTGGTCTGTTTGTCTGTCTGTGTGTGTGTGTGTGTGTGTCGAACATGAACGAGTCTATATATCCCAGGACGACTACCTATGTCAAGCGTGTACACATACAGTAAACCTACAACAGAAGACAAAAAGAAGACATCTAGAATCTCCCTCGTACAACACACTGCCAGACAAACCTATTTCTCTCATCTTCTCTTGTTTGGAGGACACTAGGGACCTGCTCAACGCTAGTATGGTAATAAGAATTTGTTGTGATCTTGTTATCTTTATGGCTGGAATAAATTCTGCGTAAAATGTATGAGATAAATAAAAATCTAGTGTAGCTTAAAGTCAAAACAATTATCACTTCAAGTCTCACCTCAATTGAAGTCTGCGTGAAAACAATAAAACTTAACAAATACCTAATGTCAACATAAAACAATCTCTCAAGTCTCCTATAATCCCTGCCTCACATCCAGGTATGTAAACAGTGGCGGAGAGTCAGTAAAACTCCCGCTTTCTGGACCAGAGCAGCTTTCTCCAACATGGTTCTCACTGACAACTGGTCTGCTTTCAAGTCTCAGTTCGAGTTCTTAGCTAAACTCGATACTAGAGGTCTGTTGGGTTTATCATGCGCTGGGAAGTTCATTCATAAACAAATTAGATTTTCATGTGCTGGGAATATTTGTCTTCCGTGATATTTTAACTCTAAAAACCAAGTCTTTCAATATCAGAAATAACCTGTTAAATATCAGAAATAACCTGTTGAACCTCTCTCCGGACTATAGGTATGGGATTCAGTACACACATAAACAAAGTATGGGAAGCTCTAGGTCCTGTTCTAGGCTCTATACCAACTCTAAAGTTCGTTACCATGGGAACGGTCACCTGCCCCGTCGTCTCTGTCCTCCTCAACAACATTAAAGGGATCAAACACTTCGAGGTTTAATTGAAATTTTACTTTTCTATTCAAAAATAAGATGAGGCCATGGCATAAGCCTACGTCAAAAACTTCGTTTTCCTTCTTACATAGATACTAGATACTTTATTGTTGTTTCCAGCTAGTATCCCTACAACCCCTCTCTAATCCCGGCCCCCGTGATACCCCCTATACCCCACCCAGGCCCAGTACATCACACACGAGTCCTCACGGCGGTACAACGACAACAAGCAAGTAAGCGAGATAGAACTGGACACCTGCTCCTCGCAGCCCCACCTCCGACACTTGTCCCTGTGTAGTCCCACCTTCCTCAAACTGCCTGCTCAGTGCGATCTCAAACTGCTGAGGAAGTTGCTACGGTTACAGAGTCTCTCCATCACCAGCTTCGTTCCTGGTGCGTCTACTTAGTTTGTGTGTGTGCTGTTAAGTTTATGAGTGTACTAATTATAAATCTTAACTAATTTACTCAATTTTGATCCAAGCTGGGTTGTGTTCTGCTTAACCACATCCGAATAAAAACGGTGCGAAAGAAAACTTGATTGCTAAATATTTGATAAAATTATTAAACTTTGACCCTACTCCGTGTTCCAGGGAGCCTGGATAGAGCAGGTCTAGGTTTCATCTCCCACTTGAGGAACTTGTCCGCCCTACAGCTGGGATCCTGTTCTAACTGGTCCGAGGAGCAGTACAGTGTTCTGACCAACCTCACCAACCTCAAACACCTCAGGTAACTTTACATAGTTATCAAGTTAGGTAGCTTGTTAGTTAGTAGTTATCAAGTTAGGTAGCTTGTTAATTAGTAGTTAGTTGATTAGTAGCTAGTTAATAATTATTAGTTCAGCTAGTCAACGAATAGTTAGTTAGCTAGTTACTGTACTTTTACTGCACTATCTACCGCCATCTGATTGTATATTTAGAATTGACATGATATCTTTGTTAACTGTTAAGGTCAGATCAGGAATCCTAAATGTTTCAACTTGTTCTTAGTATGGCTCCCAAACATTCCCTGGCCCTCCCCACTTCCACATCATATTTGTGTAATATTGTATTCCCCTGCGGTTGGCTTGGTAACAGCCGGAAAAAACACGGTGTTTACTCACATAAACCAGCACAGCGAGGTTCACGCTGATAAATAAACTGTGTGCCCGATGTGCAGGTCACATGTCCACCCCCCATGTTAAGAGCTCCTGAGTCCAAACATGTCACCTCCACTACAGTTCCGGAGTCTACTGGGAACTGTGTTGTTGTTGTGATGGTGTTTTCCCACGCTGTGTTGAGACCGGTGCAACCTGATTCAATAGTTATTGATATTGAGAAATTTAGTGCCTCAGAAATAGGGATCATGAAATTTTACTTCGCAGATCAAGTGCGATTCTTCATTCAATATCTATCTTAATGTGTTTTTCTCTAAATTTAAATTTCAATATTTGAAATATCCGCATCATTGAGAAAAATTATGAAATCCAGATTTGATATAAGCTTTATTAAAGGACCAATATAATTACTTGGTGGGCAAGATCTATAGAAATCGGAAGCAGTGTCTCTAGAAGCGAAGAACATCATCCCCTTGCCCCATCCTCCTTGGTTATCCATGAGTTCCTTGGCCCACCTCCTCCATTCTCCATCATCACACGTTTCCCCAGATATCAGAATATTGAGCACTTCCACATTATCACAAAATATTTGTACTCTTATACTTGAGAATCTTGTCAAGACTATCCTCCAAACTTGGTCTACATCAGTTGGCAGGGTTCCAGGAAAGTCAGTTACTGATCTAGTGCACAATCCAATCCAATACTGAATTTTGGAGTTGAAGCTGATGACTACTCTAACCGCAAAGTCTCTCTGTGAAGTGTACATCAGTACGTCGAGTACTCCTCCACTTCCAATAGTGCTGCTAGTTTTTATCTCCACACATTCAGGAGCCGTGTCCAAGTATATCCAAGAATACACTTTCACTGGAGTCCAATTACCTAAAGTAGTGTGAAGTTAAGCTCTTTCTAGCGTGACAATCTAGCATGGGAATCTCTGATTTGTCAAAAAGGGGATGCTTAACTTTCTGATAAAAATCGACTTCAAATATAACAAAGTAATGTAGGCATTGTTTGCATCGCTGATTTATCCTGGCTCGAAATAGATTATTCTTATTAGAGCTGACTAGATTTCAGTCATTAGCTGATTTATCCTGGCTCGAAATAGATTATTCTTATTAGAGCTGACTAGATTTCAGTCATTAGCTGATTTATCCTGGCTCGAAATAGATTATTCTTATTAGAGCTGACTAGATTTCAGTCATTAGCTGCTTTCGGCTTTCGCTAACAGGAGTTATATCGTCTAAGTAAGGTCTGTACGCTCTATAATCTTTAGAAAATATTCTTTTTCTTACCGTTAACAACTCCGAGTACTACCATGCAGTGTAGAAACAGAAAGATAGGAACTCTCATCTAAATACTTTCCTTCTTGGTGATATGTTTTTGTCGGAGAAAATGGACATCAATAACTTTGCTGATTATATATCAATTCTAGTTATGGCAATGGGTCGAGGTAATGTCACAAAAATACTTGAAAATCAGTGAGATAAAACGGTCGCGAGACTCACTGAAAGCAGCCGCAATTCTTATTTCAATCACAAGGAAATTATAATTTCACGGTAGATTAGTCATAATGTATGCAGTGGGATCAATGCTCCTGATTAATATGCATACAGATATATGGTATAAATACATATGTAGCATATATGTAAATTTTAATCGTATTATCACTGGGCAGGCCTACATCGTTTAAAAGCTTTAAGTGCAAACCGCAAGACAGCTCAGGAGAGCACCTAGAGAGCACAGTGCTGAGTCGCTGACCAAGATAAATGGCCCAAAAACCGACAACCTCCTGTCCCTTCACCCTTGCACCAA
>JH152675.1:635342-647143 GCA_000226015.1 Mnemiopsis leidyi | reverse complement strand
GTCTGTCTGTCTGTCTGTCTGTCTGTCTGTCTGTGTGTCTGTTTGTCTGTTTGTCTTTTTGTTTTCTGTCTGTCTGTCTGTCTGTCTGTCTGTCTGTCTGTCTGTCTGTCTGTCTGTCTGTCTGTCTGTCTGTCTGTCTGTCTGTCTTTTTGTCTGTCTGTTACTATGGTTACCCCACCAGGGATGAACGAGGTGTTACTGACAGTGATGAGATCGGGAAATGTCTGGTGTGGAGAATGGGGAGCAGTAATCTCCGTAAACAAGACAGTACACAACAACACTCTTGTTATACCTGTCACACGTTCTTTTGTAGCTGACAGCGTTCTTTATAAGGTGTGTTCTTTATTAATGTTTTTTTTAGCATGTGTAGACTATTCTATAATCCGACTCTGTTCCCCCTTTAAAGGACTTTTAGAATTCGCCAGCTAAGCCAGGTCAGTTTCAAGAATTCACTAACACACAAAAACCTGGCATTATCCCTCAACAACAACTGTAAATATGAAATGTTGCATTATCCCTCAACAACAACTGTAAATATGAAATGTTGCATTATCCCTCAACAACAACTGTAAATATCAAACGTTGCATTATCCCTCAACAACAACTGTGAATATCAAACGTTGCAGTATCCCTCAACAACAACTGTAAATGTCAAATGTTGCATTATCCCTCAACATCAACCGTAAATGTCAAATGTTGCATTATCCCTCAACAACAGCTGTAAATTTCAAATGTTGCATTATCCCTCAACAACAACTGTGAATATGAAATGTTGCATTATCCCTTAACAGCAACTGTAAATATCAAATGTTGCATTATCCCTCTGCAACAGCTGTAAATATCAAACGTTGCATTATCCCTCAACAACAACTGTAAATATGAAATGTTGCATTATCCCTCTACAACAACTGTAAATATCAAACGTTGCATTATCCATCAACAACAACTGTAAATATCAAATTTTGCATTATCCCTCAACAACAACAACAACTGTAAATATGAAATGTTGCATTATCCCTCAACACCAACTGTAAATATCAAATGTTGCATTATCCCTCAACAACAACTGTAAATATGAAATGTTGCATTATCCCTCAACAATAACTGTAAATATGAACAGTTGCATTATCCCTCCACAACAACTGCAAATATATTGCAGGCGGCCTCTAGAAGAGGGCAGGGAGATGTCCTGATGATAAACGTGACAGAAGCGAAGCAGCTGCTTGCGGAATTCCTATCCGAGAAGAGTGTGTGTGGAGTGTACACTCTCTCTAAAAACACTGCTCATTGGATTAAAATGTGCCGATGATCTCGACCCGAACTTCGCCCGAACTGGACCTGATCTCGATCCGAACTCGAACCGAAATCGACCCGAACTCGACCTGAACTCGACCTGAACAAGACCGAACTCGGCCCGAACTCGGCCCGAACTCGACCCGAACTCTGAGGTACAAGTTCATTTTGTGATCTCGTTGTTCAAAACTTTTGTGAACTGAGATAGCGTCGTCCTGTACATCCGGGCCATGTTTTACTTCGCGATATCCATCATCAACTTTTCGTTTAAAGTGAGATCTCCAGACGGAGGTATACATCTCGGATACTGGCTTCAATCCAGGTCTCATTAAACTATCTCTTTACATCTTCATATTGTGACTACGTGAACTTTTGGACGTTTTTGTGGTTTACACTGCGGAGTGCCATCCAGGGTATCCAATATTCCCGTAAGATTTGTGGTGCTCTACTTCTTGACATCTTACTTCTATTCGCATGACGAGATTGTAATATCAAAATCAATGAGTCTGATTTCCTCATCTAAATTCGACTGATCCCGTTTTATCGATATCAGCATGAATTATGATCCACCTTTTCAATTTAATTGCTGTGCTGCTTTTCTTTCAAATCTCTTGGTGATTCGCATCACTTTTGCTATTTGTGTGCTTTATTGTTTAATTTCTCAGCATGTTTCAGCACGTTTACATATTGTGCATAAGTGTAATTAAAGTTTTTTCGATACTCGCTTATCAATTTCCATTTAAAATGACCGTTTCACTTTGTATAATATCTATTTAGAATACCATCAAAAGTCAGATATAAACAAATTAACAATTTAAAACAAGAATATAATATCATAATTAAATCGTAGACCGCTGCAATCTGCATTTCCCAAAATAGTATTGTGGCTTGTTACTAGATCTTGTAAAGGATTCATAAGCTCAAAACTTGGGGTTCGTCATTTCTTTTAATTGCATATTGTACTGGAAAGAGGTTTTTCTAAATTTAGAAACACAAGCCACAATATCACAGAGCTCCTTAAATATCCAAAGTTCACTGACCAATTGACAAATGCTCAAATATTTCCCGCAAAAGAATCCAAAATCTTCGAATTTCAACGCATAATAACGATCACGAATCATAAACAATTTAAATAAATAAAGCAGAAGAATGTGGATGCAGCAAGACAGGTTAGGCAGCTTGGTCTCCTAGAAACTTGGTCTTCTAGAAACTTGGTCTGCTAGAAACTTGGTCTCTAAGTAACTTGGTCTCTAAGTGGCTTGGTCTCTAAGTAACTTGGTCTCCAACCATCACAACATTTGTCTGACTGGCCATCTTTGTTAGAGCATTACTCTTGTTTTGAGCTCAATTTTGTCCTTTATCTGTACTTTCATCTTAACAGACAAGAAAACTGTCGCTATTTTTCTAAAGCCATTTTAAATTTGACAAATATCAATTATTTCTCAGCTTTTCTTTTCTTACAAACCTCGCAGTTGCACGCTTTGCGCAGTCTTCAAATCGCCAACATATTGAACACAGTACAATGAATACTGATATTATCCTGAATTAGATCGCAACATTTTGAACACTACAATGATATTATCCTGAATTAGATCGCCACATTTTGAACACTACAATGATATTATCCTGAATTTGATCGCCACATTTTGAACACTGAACAATGATATTATCCTGAATTAGATCGCCACATTTTGAACACTGAACAATGATATTATCCTGAATTAGATCGCCACATTTTGAACACACTACAATGATATTATCCTGAATTAGATCGCCACATTTTGAACACAGTACAATGATATTATCCTGAATTAGATCGCCACATTTTGAACACTACAATGATATTATCCTGAATTAGATCGCCACATTTTGAACACTGAACAATGATATTATCCTGAATTAGATCGCCACATTTTGAACACTGAACAATGATATTATCCTGAATTAGATCGTCACATTTTGAACATCCTGAGTCCTGAATTGACCAAAGTACTAAGCTAAAGGAAGAGCACGCCTAACTACCCCATACGTTGTTTAGGCAGCTGAGTCAGGATGACTTTGAGATCTTCTGAGCCCAACTTCTGAAGGTTCGTCTTCTCACAGAGGTCGAGAGCAGCGTCCACCATCTCGAACAGGAGCTCCCCGTTAACTCTGATATCAGCGTACTCCAACACGTCCGCTATCAGTGCCATCAGCTCCCCGCCTGATGGGGGGTTATTAGGGGGTTCTCTGTACATTCGGGGGTTTTTCGAATAAGGTTCAAGTTGTAGGCTATATATTTCTTCAAGTTAAAATAAAAGTCATCTAATTTCTTAAAATATATATGAGATCTGTCACACTTTCTTGTTTTAAACTCTTATGGCCTGGATAGCTTAATGGATTTTATCCATATTTCAACTTTTAACTATAGATAGTTGGGTTGTCCTTCGGAGTTTATTCTACCAAAAAGTGATCATGTTGACAAATGTTGCCATGACAACTTCAATGTTCACTGTACCTGCATCAATAGTCCCGTTAGCGTCCCTATCGTAATGCTTGATGATATTGTCAAAGTCTACCGCTGAGAACCGTCCGTGCGGCTTCAGTTTCTTTAAGAAGTTTCCCTCGATGTTGAAGAGTCTTGGGAACTCCTGCAAATCATGGTAATGATAAATTTGTGTAACACGGTTCTTTGAATAATAAAAGCTGTATGTGAATTTTAAGGGACAAATTTCCATGTCCTTTAGTGTGATTCCTCAATTCCTAAACGCTAACTTTAATATCACTTAGAACTTACAAACATATCCAAAGTCGAATCATCATCAGCATTAAAAAGAGCCAGGATATATCTGACACAATCGTTGCAGTGATCTTCAGGAGCCCCGATCTCATCGGCAAAATCTTTCACCATCTTGTAAAGCTGGTCTTGTGAAATCTTCCCAGACTTGTCAGTCGCATACCTGGACACAGTCATTAGAATTTTTGTGTTTTATATACCTGGACACAGTCATTAGAATTTTTGTGTTTTATATATTTGGACACTTCGTTTTACATTTTCGTTTTACATGTCATGTCTTGACAGTCGCATACCTGGACACAGTCATTCAAATTTCATATTTCTGGACATTTCGTTTTACATTTTCGTTTTGAATATTTTTGATTTATTGCTTCGGCCTTTTTAAGATCACTAAAACTTTATCCTACTACAAAGCTACTAGACAATATATAGCTGCTCCATCTATTTCACCTACTTTAACAACAGCTCAAAGAACTCAACACTGGTGATCTGTTTCCTACAGAAGCTGATAAACTTGAGGAATAGACGTTCTTTCTGGGGAAGAAGGAGAGCTAGATCTGATATCTTTATCCGGTTGTCGTTGTTCTTTATCTGCAACTCAAACGCTTCTACCTGATCAAGGGAATGGTTTTGTTTTTTGATTATTTTCTAATGTCTAGAGAGAAAGGTATTTATTATAGATTAAGGTACTTTTCGGGAAGGGTCACCAATTTTTCGTGTCATGTGACAGTGTTTGAACAATGAGAAAATCATTAATCAAAATCAACGCTATCAGATGATATGAACGTCCATAGGGGACAGTTTTTGGAGAGGGACACAATCTTTGTTACCTATACGCGATGTTTACTATCTTGTGATTATTATTTTCTACTAATACTAATACTAATACTATCTTTATGCCTTGCAAAGACTTTCAATTATTATTTTCTATGACAGAGGTACCTCTGATCTGAGCTTGTTGATGTTGATGGTGTCGTCGTTTCGTAGAGCGTCGTCTACATACAATGTCTTGAAGAACTCCAATAGCTCTGTCTGCAGTTTATTTTGAGTTATACTTTCACGTGACTTTAAACTTTTGACAATATCTTGCCGCATTTGCAATTATTCACTTAGTTTCATAATCGAGAAAGCTTAGTAAGGGTGTTTTACATTCCTCATGAATAATAAAATAGTATTTTTTTAGTTTAATTCATTATCAAAACCTACCGCTTTTATACTACCATCTTCATCAATTTTGTGACTGTCCAGAATAGCCCTCACATATTCTGCCTTTACTGGATACAGTTCTAGTATCTTCGTCAACAATAATCCCTTATCTGTCATCTTGAAGAATTCCAACTGAAAAAGGGGGAGTTTAGTTTAGTGAAGTTATCATTCAAGCTTGTAATATTGTGCCAGGAGTTTGATGTTTCTATTTTTTATTTAATTTTTTTATTTTATTTCACGACTGAATTCTAGAGCGATTTGGTAGTCGGTAGCTTTCTGTCGAGCTAAGAACTTCAGCTGTTTTCTTTTGTTCGTTTCAGCAAGTCTAAGATGTCAGTGCTCCTCCTTGTACTGCAAGATCAAGAATGCCTCAGCCGCTCAGTCTTACAGCATTTTGGGCTCTGGCTATAACAGCGAAGTTTACATTAAACTTAGTGTTAGATCTGTTGGACTTGTTTATACTGGTTCCAAATCCCTGCCATGGGTTCACGAGGTCTCCGGTTGACTTCTTAGTCCCCTTTCTTTTGTCTCCGAAAGCTAAAGTCTTAACTTTGGACCCAAAATCCGCAATTGACGACCTTCTCGCCATAGCAAACTATAACTTTGATACAATTTTGGTGTTATAACAGATGAAATAACCGCCTCCATGTGGTTGAGCAGTAGTTTTGCTGAGATTTGTTTGCGTTTTTATTAAATTTCGTGAATTTAACGGTTTACAGTCGGGTACTGAAAGAAAGTTAAACTTTAGTATTAAAACTGTAAAACGCACCGGTACATCTCTTCTCTCAACAAAATTCATTGTGTAACAAACCACAAATAAATAGCAACAAGAATAACAACAAATTCCAAACTGTAGCTGTGGAAAGAGATCGTGGAGAGGGCGGCAGAATCTCAAAAGAAGGTCTGTCTAAAAGCAGAACAGAGGAGAATAACTGCATGGCAGGCATCCCACTGCTTTAGAGCTATAGGTCATTAAGCTAGTGATCTAGGTCATTGCTCCAAGCGCTGCTCACGCTCTCAATGCAATAAATACAGGTCATTAATTCCACGGCAGCTCCTCCGACATGAGATAAACAGGTAGGGGGAGGACTATAACTTTATAATAATACAGAGACGTTTTAGAGAGCAATTTCCAGGTCGGCAGCGGTGTGGGAATGTAAGAGTGATCTGGTACCTTAAGTCGGGAAACCAGGAAATTATAGCAGTACGTTAGCTCTGTCTGGTAAAACTCTGTGTGAATTACAGTGTAATTGAAGACGCTGAAGCGTTGTGGTTTTTGGTAGATATGGTAGATTCTACTGGTACACACAAACATCCATAACACACACACAAGCATTATACACGCATCAAGACATTAGTTGTATAATGTGTACGGTTTTCTCTAATCCATCCTAGTTGCATTAAAGATGAGTCACACAAAGGAAGCAACAGATTCGCAACATCTTTAAGTCTATAATAAATGTATGAGATGCAAGTTGTGTCGTTGTTAACAGTATAACGTCTACTTGGTTTTAGACTATTTCAACACTTCAAATTGAATATATTTATTAAGACTGAAGATGATGTCGTACATCAAATTGATTTCCATTAGAAAATAGTTTTCCTTGTCCAATCAACGAGTTGCACGCAGAGGTTTAAGAAAATTCCCGTCTACTTAACTTGGAGATAGCATTAAAAGAAACAAATTGTGTATTTATCTAAGGCCTAAAATGATGTAACGTTTTAAGCTACAATTTGCTTCAAAAAAGGCTAAGAAGATATTTTTTGGAACTTTAGGGTTTGATATCAGTTCAACAGAACTGATTGCGATCTTACCTTTGCGAGGGGATGTCTTCTGACAAGCAAAGGTTCCTTCATTTCCAGCTCAAATTTAGTAACTAAGATAGATAAGTAATATTTTGTCACACGCAATAATATCTTCATTAATCTCTAACACGTGCAATAACATCTTTAACAACTCCTTGCGCGCGCAATAATATCTTCATTAATCCCCTACGCGTGCAACAACATTTCCGAATGCTCTTTTGGACCCTTCCCAAAATACCTTTTTCTATACGGTTTACAAATACATAGTTCAAATAAGACCTAACATAAGCGAACAAGAAGGTTAAGACCGGCAACTCATCTTCAGGAAGTGAGAAATTTACAAGCCACAAAAAGTAGGATCTCACTGAGTAAGAGCTAATTGTTCGCTAATCGACATCAGTATATCTATAAATGGGAGGGCATTGCTCTCATTACTCTAATTGATAGGCCAGCGTGCATTGCACTCGGATCACGGTTTACATAAACGGAGGAAAAGAATGACGGTTAATAGCCCGATTAGATAGCACCCGGAAGGCTTTAAATTTGTTGTTGTTGTAATGAATCTTATAATGAAGGTTAATATGTTCGTCATTGTTTTGCTCTAGCGGCATGACTCCTTCAACCTCTGGTTCATTTTCTATCTATTTGCTTGGAGGTGAAAGCCGTGAAATGGGTTCATTGTTTGTAAATGCTGTGATGATTACTTATTACTTATTACTTATTATAACTTATTGTGTTATTGAATTCTGTGAATGTCTCACGTTAGCTCATCTAGTCTAAAAGTTGGGCCCTCTAAGTCTAGTGTGAAAGTTCGATTTTATATACTATAAATTATAAAAGCAATTTTATATTAAATCATAAACTTTGATCTATTCTCAAAAATCTTAAAAACAATCCCAGGATGGAATGTACCCCTTGTTACCTCCAACAATGCAACAAAACATACCGTACATTTAGCTTGACGGAACATCCCTCCCACACGTTCGCCTCTCTGGCTCATTACAGCAGTTGCATATAAATCCTAACTGTTTGAGTTGCAACGAGAAATTTAAAGTTCTGTTTTAGAAACAGTGTTGGGCACAGAGATAACAGAAATATAGTAGCTGTGACAGGCGGTGTCGAGGTAATTTTCATTAGTCCGGCTAATGTGATACTGGTACGATCTATAACGAGATTGTGATACAGTTATCACGATATAGCTCAACTGATAACACTCTACCCCCTAGCTTCCTATCTCGGTGCACTTCCTTATATGGTATGATCACTTCACGGGTTTATCTAATTTTCTTGAACGGTCTGGTTTCTATAGCAACCGTGGTACACCAATATTAAGCCCTCGTGACGTGATCACACCATATATGGAAGAAGACACGGTCACAGTTCACAATCATCACATGGCTATCAGCTATTAGCTATAGGCAGCGATGTAGTCGCGTGATATTGAGCAGCAATCAGGCTCCGCAATATAAGCAGTCCCTGGAATGTTCAATGGAGCTAATGGTAAGTATTCATCCATTAACATGAACCCCGAATAAGTATGATTGAATTAGCGACCATATGATTGGGCCGATGAGTTAACCAATTGTCGGGTCAATTGAACTTGACCGTAAGACTAAGTTAAATGTATTTATCTGTAGACAGTTTTTGTTTTGTTTTCAGATACAATTAACTTGTAGTCGAGGTTTTCTAATTAACCAAAGTTAACACTATACTCTAAAGTAATACCTTCTAACATCCCATAAAGGCACGCACTACACGGTACGTTATTACAACACGTAACTACGATGTGTTGTGTATCCCAGGTCCCTTTACCAGTAACAGTAACACGTGAAGAACACGTGATTACAGGGCACTAACCTGCTGTTTGTGAGCATGTAGAGCTATCTTTAACAGATCCATATCTGACTATATATCTAGAAATTAATCTACGTGGATTGTGAAACGGGAGGTAAAACAAACGAGAAGGTTACAACAAAGTGATGTTTGTACATAATGATGTTTCTGTTGTAGTGAATGTTGTACTGCATGTTCTACACAATGTACACGTACATTTCCGTTTTATTGTTGTTTCTAGGGCCCTTCTAAGGCTTCCAGGTGAACGATCCATGTGGTAGACAGTGTTATAGAATTAGATGATAAACTTTCCAAATCCAGTGCTGTGTTGTTGAATGTTCCAAATAAAAATTCTGCAGAAAAATTTGCTCACATTTAAGTATAATTCCTAGTCAAGATAAAGTTGTTGTAATTCGACTGAGGTGGTAAAGTTTAAACCTCTATCAACAAACCTTGGACTTTTTAAGAAAGCTCATCCTGGTAATCAAGTTTCCCTTCTTATTCCTTCCTGCTCCTGCTTGTTCAGCCATGGCTCTGTCTTCTTCTTCTTCTCTCGAGTATCCGGCCTCCTCAAACTTCACTTGCCGTTGAGAACTTCGCGGGTTTTCCAGCTTTAAGTAAAGTCAGGCACTTCCTAGAACTGTTCTATGAACAAATTACCTCCAGACCCTCTTTATATATGCAATTATAAGTCTGTGCTCTTAGAAATGATTGGAAGAAATGATAAGCTCGAAGATAGACTAGCGAGATGATATGACAAATGCTGGCTTGATCATAGATCAAGCACTTAATCTCTCCAACATAGGAAACAGCCACAGTTCTATGCGATGTGTGTTGAGTCATCTCGAGCATGACAATGAAGGGTAATGTCAATAGTTAGAGGTACTAATAGTCTAATAGCGCAAGTAACAACTGTGTCAAAATAAGACATTATTAAACAAGCAGGCTCAATAATGCCCAAATGTCGAGATGACAAATACTAAACGACTAAGTTGAAGTTCGATTTAATTCTAATGAAACTCAAAACCAATTATAAGGAATGAGTATTAATACTATTTGTTTGAATTAAGTTACAACTGAATAAACGGGTGGAATAACTCGCAAAAAATCGAAGTTACAACAAAAAACATCAAAAGAATTAGTTGTAAGCTTGGTGAACCAACCACCATTAGAACAGCTTTAGACAGCTAAATAAAACGACAGAAAAGATCCGCGCGGCTCTCCACCATCCGCCCATCTCACCAATTACGCTATTAAGATTTCCATTGCGTAACGACGTCCAGGGCTGTGCCCAATGGGGGGAAAGCAGTAAGGACGTAAGGTACATGAGAATGTCTTACCGATGTGTAGAAGGAGGTATATACAGGGACTGTTGATGTCGCTACTGTCTAGTAGGTCGGGCACGAGGTGGGATTCTCTCAACGGTAACAAGAGAAGGAAGGCCAGGTATTCCTGGTGTCCTTGCCGTTATCATTACGTCATTAGCCGGATTGTTTATTCTGTTCTTGGAGCTGGTACTCTCGGTGGTAGGAGCACTAATTTCGCTAATTTGGTCCCTTATTTGGCGTGATAGCCGGGTTTTGTGGGTGGTGTACTGGTGTAGGTCGCTACAGCCTGGCCAATCCCACGGAAATATAAACAGCGTGAGTGCGAAGGACGTGCTGCATTTTAGGGTTGATTAGGTGGTTACAAGTTGCTTTGAGACATATCTGCATTTTGGGGAGGTTTTTCCTTGTGACTGGTACTTAAGAGTGCGGTCAATTTTAAACGTCGGTTGTTTTCGGCTAAGTACTTTACTGTTCAATTCTGGGGACAAACTTAAGTGTTGGGTAACATGAGTTAAACATGAACTTGGTCCTAGGAGAATTTATCAAATATATGATGAAATCGGTGTTGGTAATTGTCAACAGAGTTGATAGTGGTCGGAAACCACTTACCATGCCAATTGGCGAAAGAAATTATTTCAAATTAGTGCAAAGTAATGATAGTGTGGTACTGTGACCACTTCTGCTGTTCTTGGTTACCTATTTTTCTAGTGAAACTTATCTGCATAGCAAAAACTGAAACAAAATAAGAATAAGGAAAAAAATTAAAAACAAAACAAAAATAAGGAAACAAAATAAAAACAAGGAGAGCAAATAAAACGGGCAGTAAGCTACCCGGGCAGTAGTAGCCTATAAGCCTAGGTGCAATCCTATACATCCTGTATTCTCAGTGGACTCATTCCATAATCATCCCTTGCCGTCGCCATACCTTGACCCTAGTTCATTGACATAATTCTCTGCTCGTGAGTCGTGATTTGTTGTGATTATAGTAACTAGGGGGTTGTTAGATTTGGTGCAATTTAGACTATGGTGGATGAATATTTGATTTCAGGACGGTGACACTGGTTAATGATTTGCTATATTGTTGAAGTTTAATTGGTTTAAGAAGGGTTTAGTAACAAAAAGCTGTATACATGTAATTATTTAAAGTCAATACTATTTTAAAGGATGAATCTCAAAGTTACTGGAATTTACCCAATGGTCAAAGGTAAAAATTGTGAAAACTTTGGATTTTGACCATGGTATTGGTGCAGTGGAGGTTGTAGTTACTTTATAATCGAGGTAGACGCTGCTATAGTTACCAAATTAGCGTTGTAGATGTTGATATAGTTACACTGCAGTAGTGGTAGAGGTTGTTATAGTTACCCAATAATCGCGGTAGAGGTTGCTATAGTTACCCTATAATCGTGGTAGATGTTGTTATAGTTACCCAATAATCGTGGTAGACGTTGCTATAGTTACCCTATATTCGTGGTAGAGGTTGCTATAGTTACTCCTATATTCGTGGTAGAGGTTGCTATAGTTACCCTATATTCGTGGTAGAGGTTGCTATAGTTACCCTA
>JH152675.1:619165-630718 GCA_000226015.1 Mnemiopsis leidyi | reverse complement strand
TGTGTGTGTGTGTGTGTGTGTGTGTGTGTGTGTGTGTGTGTGTGTGTGTGTGTGTGTGTGTGTGTGTGTGTGTGTGTGTGTGTGTGTGTGTGTGTGTGTGTGTGTGTGTGTGTGTGTGTGTGTGTGTGTGTGTGTGTGTGTGTGTGTGTGTGTGTGTGTGTGTGTGTGTGTGTGTGTGTGTGTGTGTGTGTGTGTGTGTGTGTGTGTGTGTGTGGTGTGTGTGTGTATGAGTGTGCGTGTGCGTGTGTGTGTGTGTGTGTGTGGATGTATGTCGTGTGGATGTATGTTTGTGCGTGCGTGCGTGCGTGTCGTGTGTGTCGTGTGTTGCGATACGATGCGTGCGTGCGTGCGTGTGTGTGTGTGCTTGTGTGCGTGGGATCGGAAGTGCATACGAGAGGGTATGGTCCTCATGACTACCATAAACTGAAAAGCAAGATCACGAGTCATCAAGGATGAGTGAACACAACAAACTAACATATTCAGTAACAAGGCTTCTCTATTGAACTTATCTCTTTGATTACTCTCATCTCTACACATGTAATTTCCTAGATAGATCTAGCAAGTTTAAGCGGTGGTAGCAGGTAGTGGGTTTATTGAGGCACTCGACTCAGTTTGGTTATTTAGGCTTGCTACCGCGTATAATCATAAGAAAGATAATTTACTCGATTATAGCAGAATACTAATTCAAGACAATCTGAGCAGTATTTAAATTCGTCAAATTGTGAACCTTGCTGATATTCCATGTCAACTTTCCACTCCACGTTCCTTTCCGTTCGACCATGGTACATCTTAGATAAAGAGTTCAAAGGTATTTTGGGGAGGGGTCTTAAATTTTGTCCAAGGAGAAGCTAGAAACAGTGCTCCCTTGCTTTTGGTTGGTTAAAATTTGTGACCCTCTCAAAATACATTTAGAAAGAAATTTATTCTGCAAAATTGGAAACTACCGAAAATGAAAATGATAAGAAGAATATTAGAAATGCTTCTTGGGGGTGCTTGAGACTTGAGTAGAAACCATGATCCCCAGATGAAAGGAGTTACAAGATTATTTAAATAAAGCCGTTTTACCTTTTTTTGTTTGCAAAATAATATATACATAACTGGCTGGTGGCCCTTTTTAGGGCAGTTTTGAATTGTAGATATAAGCAGTAGTTGGTATCAAATTTACGGCGATGAGTTAACGGCAAACGATACCGGTTTTAATTTTGGGCTTTGTTTACTGAGGATACCCTGACCTTAGTCAGTTACAAATTTGGCAAGTTATTAAAAATACCAGATTGATATTATCATCATCATGTTGCTGTTTGTACTTTGTGCGCACATCCGTGCAAGGCAATATGAATCAAAAATCGGTAATACAAATTCTTAACGAACTAAATTTCAACTTTCAACTTTCAAATTTAATCTTGTAAACATGACGAACCTTGCTACGGGTTTTCTTGAGCAGTTTGTTTTGAGTCTTGTTGTTCTCAGAAAGAATGTCAGAGAAAGAGAGTCCCTTCAGTTTTGTAGCACTAAACTTTCTGTCCTGGCTTTTCCCGTTCTTCTTGATAACTCGCTCCACATTCCCGTTACTCTTCTTCTCTTGGTCCTGATTTCCATTGATTGTCCACCTCTCTTCGTCCATCTTCAGGTTACCATCCTGCGATGGAGAAATTGTTACTTTCCGTTCCTGGTTAAACTTTTATTTACCTTTTTTGGATCATCTTCGGTTTGTGTACAACATTTCAATTTTAGTTTTATGTTTTTTGTTTCCGTTATGATTTAGAATAATATTTTTGGGCAAGGTTATTCTTCTTTAACATAGTGGGTGGGTGGGTGGGTGGGTGGGTTTGGTGCGTGTACCTCTGAACTAGAAGTAGAAGATCTAGGAGGTAGAGTGTACTCTTTGTCTGGCTCGTTGCTGAACGATACCCTGGAGTTGAGCTTCTTCAGCAACTTGGGTTTTATCATGCTACCTCTTGTACTTGTAGTTAGGTTTTGTTCTTCTTCATTCTGGAGTTGTACTTTCGTTTGATGTTTATTAATGTTTATAAGCGGACAAAAAGTGCATCTATTACTTATACTTACTAACACTTCTATCCAAGCTTTACTGTTTGCAATACTAACAGTCTTTCTATACATAACAATACTAACTGTCTATATAACTTTTGGAAACTTTACAGTTTCACGTAGGCATGTATTAATGAAACACTCTTGAGCGGATGATACAGTTTAACAAACTGGAAGCGAAATGTACACTGTAAATTGTGTTCATCAGCATCGGGCACACCAGAGGTGTCAGAGTGAATTTAATTACCGATCTGTAGTGTGTCAGTCCTTACTACCCACTAAGTTCTCATATAAGGAAATGGAAGACAAAGAAAGTATTGAACACACGCGATAAGTCCCGATATAGGACATGAGAACATTTATACAAGCGATTTTCAATACAAGCGATTTTCAAACTAGCGATTATAAATAGAAGCGATTCAGACTCTAAAATTGTTGATGAATATGTCCTACAATTACAATGATAAATGTTAGATATATACTTGATGTTAGATATACGTGATATTAAATTCATGAATACAATATGCTGAGTTAAATGCACTCGATTTAAGGTATACGCGATAAATCATGACATTGAACGTTGTAAAGCCGAGTATTGTACAGGCTGCAGCAAGTTGATAACCTACAATCAAACACGTGGGCGATTAGAGCATCTAAACGCTTCCAATTCTGAAGTTAACATTGGTAGTGTGTTGGTTATAATGCGTGTTTAGGAATAGCGTGCAGATTCTTTATAGCCATATTTTAACGTATTCGGTTGATGCCTAAAGCCTAAGTGTAATGCACAAGTGATCCCTAGTTTATTATGAGATATGACAATACATAGCAGACTCATTACTCATTAGTCAATATGAGTAATCAGGGTTGAGAAAACGGACTCAGGAGCAAGGACCAAGAGCCCTGGAGCAAGGGACAAGCACACTAGAGCAAGGAACAAGCACCCTGGAGCACTCTAAACAAGCACCCTGGAGCACTCTTAACAAGCACCCTGGAGCACTCTAAACAAGCACACTAGAGCAAGAAACGAGCACCCTGGAACACTCTAAACAAGCACCCTGGAGATTCCTAAACAACTCACTCATACACCCTCGTTATGACACGTACAAAACGAATGTGTATGTCATAGAAGATGGGTATTAAAATGAGCACTCATGTCGGTCTATTAGAATTGCACACAGTAGTCTGTGAGGATTACACTGATCTGTGGCATGTGTTGGCTAATTGATTTAACCGTTGAAAACTTTTTAACTAAAACAGTAGAACCAGAACAGTTAAGCTGAAAAATCAAATTTGTTTTTGTTTGACAAAGAACTTTGATCAAATGACGTTGATTCTCTAGGTTGTCAATATATCAGTTATTTAGATTTCAGCAAGCTTCAAACTTTTGCTAGAGCCTAGATTCCTCTAGAAATTACAAGCCTCATAATTTTAACATCTGAACCATTTTTTTCAAAAGAAACAAATTTTGCAGACTGAATCTTGCCATAACGTGTTTGCCGGAACAGTTAAGATGTGATGTGCGGGCTTTTTGGGTGTTTATGCGGAAGACTGCTGATCGACGTAGAATATTTTCATGATTTCATAATTACAAAATATACTATTACCAAGAAAAATTTGAAATATGATGTGCGGACTTTTTAATTTTAGATGATTTTGCGGAGGATTGCTCGACGAAATAGTTTCATTATTACAAATGATCGTTGAAAACTATAAATGCCTCATCCAGTGCTTCAAACTCAAAGAACTCGTTAGCCATTTAAACACTTCTCAAGTCTTCTAACGAACATAATTTTCCTAGCATCACAGAAGAAGCTTGCAGTGAGTACAAGGAAGATTGGGATAGTTTAAGTAATTATCCGCCTGTCCGTGATGATTGTCTATAATTATTAATTCTGATGCTAATAGCTGAGAATATGTTGGCCAGATATCACTGTTATTGATGTCGACTGCGTACTTATTGGCCAGCCTGTCGAACTGCCCTGATTCACTGTCATAGGAAATATATGGTTATTATGTGCATAGGATGCTTTTTGTCAAAGAAGTTATACAATAAAAGAATAAAGGAGAAGACAACGGTATTTTTTGGGATGGGTCACAATAATTCGACTGCGATTTAACAATGGGATTTATTCACCACATAGAACCAATAACAAAAGAAATAATTAAGTGATCAAGATGGGCATTTAGAAGACCGCTTTTATGAGTGCGAGCCTGTAGGGTAAAGGTAAAGATATTCGAAGAACCATTGAACGTAAAACGCACAAATTATACAACAAGTTCAAAGTTAGCATATTTAAAGAAATATAAAATCTTGATTTCTATTAACTAATAGAGTAATAGCTAGACTTCCATCTAATCCTAAATTATATTGTTGTATCGTGAAGTACATGGCTCAAAGAGCTGTAAGTATGCTTATCATTATCCCGGCCATGAGGCTGTAATCACACCTAATCATGCATGCAGAGCGCAGACTTATCACTTGAACGTCGGAAGTAGGTACTCTGAGATGTACAAACCTGGCTAGTTAGACTTGTAGTTGATACGTCAGAGTACATACTACTATAATATTACAATATTTATTTTTGTCGTGACTCCAATTTTTCAGTTTCTAGACCAAGTCGGTTTTTTAAAATTCCCTCCCGGAGTAAATTCTCAAGCCTTAAGTTAAACCAAACAAAAACGTTCACATATTGGAGATGTCTAAAAGTCTAAAAGCTTCAACTTTGTAGATCACAAGCATTGGTAAATGCCTCCAGTGTCAAGATCACTGAGAGCAATTTCTTGAATATGTCATTCCTCGATCTCTCATTCCCATCAATTTGGGTTAATTATCCCATTTTGAACAAAACAAGTGATCGATTTATTTTGTCACCCGCCCAGCGTCCGTTTAATATAACAAGTCGTGTTCGAACGTGATAAAATATCTTGATTGATCGATTATCTGGGAAGTTTGAAAGTAAAGAAATAATTAAGTTATTACTGATGATCTATTAATTAATAGCTTTAATAACTGGTAATACTGGTAGCTCATAACCCTGGTAACTGGTAACCATATTCATGTGTAACTGATGTTAGTAATTCTGGAAACGGATAAGAAGAGACAACCCAGTAACAAGGGACCAAGAAAACAGATAAATTTAGTGACTGGTAATTCTAGTAAGTAGTTACTTAACAGATAAATTTGGTGACTGGTAATTCAAGTTAGTAGTTACTGGTAATGGTAACCCTGATACTGGTGACTGGTAATTCTAGTAAGTGGTTACTGGTAATGGTAACCCTGATACTGGTGACTGGTAATTCTAGTAAGTGGTTACTGGTAATGGTAACCCTGATACTGGTGACTGGTAATTCTAGTAAGTGGTTACTGGTAATGGTAACCCTGATACTGGTGACTGGTAATTCTAGTAAGTGGTTACTGGTAATGGTAACCCTGATACTGGTGACTGGTAATTCTAGTAAGTGGTTACTGGTAATGGTAACCCTGATACTGGTGACTGGTAATTCTAGTAAGTGGTTACTGGTAATGGTAACCCTGATACTGGTGACTGGTAATTCTAGTAAGTGGTTACTGGTAATGGTAACCCTGATACTGATTCCCGGATACTGTTTACTCTGGTGATTCTGGTGATTCTGGTTAACTCTGGTAACAGTTGATTCTGGTTTACTCTGGTAACAGTTGATTCTGGTGACCGGGAATCCTAAAAAATGTAAATTTGCTACGACAATCTAAACTATATAGTAAAAGTGTCACAAAAATAACAGAGTTACGCTGAGCTAGGGAAGCATCATGATTAAAAGGATGAAACTGTTCGCTAGACAATGGCAAAACGCACGTGCGATGGGGAAGCTATAAAAAAGCTGATTAATAGCTTTTATTGAAGTGTAGATTGTGATCTTTGTGGTCAGGGGTGTATGATGCTTTGTGTGTGTCAGCACACGTAAAGCATAAACTTAAAGCATCACCTTGCCTTCATTAAATAAGTCACACAGAGCAAGATTGTCCTCTTTATGTAAGTTTCAGCGTCTTTTTTGTTGTAAGAAGAAATAAATCACGGTATTGATATGTGTGAAAAGCTTTGAATTCGAACGTCAAAAATTTGATTAAGACGTTGAAGAATCACAATATGGTGCCAAAATGTGTATCTAATATGAAATGTAACCACCTCAGCGGTACGCAAAGTTATTTTCAACAATATCCTCGCGGTCCACACTCACAGTGTAAACAATTCTTGTATTAGCTGTCACCATCAAATCTCAGAAGCTCGATCTTTGTCGTTAATCAGCTAAATTTGTATACACTATACACAATCACTCGGAAATCTCAGTAATGGGCCCGGAAATAAAACGAGTGTTGGACAACTGCGACGCTTTAATTGTTGAAAATCGCTCATACTGCTATTACAAATATTGGTTCAGATAGAGAGCTATCGTATTCAATAGAAAACAACTCCTGACAAAATCAAGGCTCGACACTTATAATTTGTAAGAGTTTCCTGTCACCCAATTACTGACAATGAACTTACAGCTTATTCAAAGTCTATTTCCAAACTACCACGCTATAAATAGATGTCCGAGCTATGTATAGATACCACGTTTCTTCTGGACAATAGGCACGAAGTGATGTCCTACAATAGAACCGATTTGTTTTGAAATAGTGAGTCGATAGTCGACTGCAGAAGCGAATCATGCATATCTCTATTATATTCCAGTAACTGAGTCAAATAGTAGCTGCGGACCTTTATATCGGTTACTTAGCAACTGTGGATCTCTATCTAGGTTACTTAACTTAGTGGAAATCCTTGCTGTACGGCATGTTAAACAAGGAATTGAAGCTAAGGGGTTCCGTGCAGTCCAATCTTTAGTGCAACCTTTACATTAAGCAACTGTGGATCTCTATATCGGTTATCTAGTAACTGTGGATCTCTATGTCCGTTATTAGTAACTGTGGATCTCTATATCGGTAACTTAGCAACTGTGGATTTCTATATAGGCTACTTAAGCAACTGCGGACCTCTATATCGGTTTTTGTAGGGGGGTTGATAGACATAAATAGATACGAGTTTTGATTTTGGAGAAGCTTTCAATCAACATGTGTTAATCGTCGTCAGCTGTATATCGGTTACCTAGTAACTGTGGATCTCTATATCGGTTACCTAGTAAGTTTGGATCTCTGCATAGGTTACTTAGCGACTGTGGACCTCTATGATACAGAATATATACAGGATGGGTTTTAAATTTGGTAATACTGCTGTATGCAGTTATAGAAGTCGGTGCTTAGATATGAATCTTCGATTAAATAATTCTCTTCAATTTAATCACAAAACAGTCATAACTTTAGTTTTGGTATTGTTTTTGATAAAATATTTAGGAGTTCTTGATTGCGTTCAACAGCGGTTTATTTTGCCAGACTTGCAAAAATACCTACACTAAAACAAGAAAATCATCAAATCAGTTCGAATCATTTTAAAACTTTGTAAGCATTATTTTTTGAATATTTCTTTTGATGAAGCTGAATCTCGCATATTTAATTTATTGGCTGAATGCGTCAAGACGAGATGCAAAACATTTTAATTACTTAATGACGTAGAAAGTATTTTGTGTTAATCCTAAAATCGTAATTCAAATAGATACCTATAGGCGTTTTGAAGGTAGCTACTTTTATAATCCAAAACCGCACGACTTGAAACAAGAGTCTCACATAAAACAGGATATGATTTACGTAATTAAAGTATAGCTGAACTTTTATGATAGTCAATTTATGAATTATATGTTTCCGAATTGGTCCTGAAGTTCAGTATGTAACTCTAGTAGGTACGGATGTTTGTGTACAACCAAAGATGCATGTTCGAGACGTAGTACCATTTGAAGTTGCATTTACGTTGAATCTTAGCCTGGTAAATTAATAAACTTTAACTCAACCGTTTTGTAATGATATTTTAATCTTAATCAACTTAAAAGACTTGCTCATGAAAGAACTTAATGTTCCTCATTCCATATTTCTTATTATCCCATTCAAAGGTATAGAAGTAAGGAATGGTTTAGTTTTATGGTTTATGAGACTGATATTAGATAGCAATTCGTTGCCGAAACTATATGAAGTTGCATTTACGTTCTTACTCTTAGGCAAATTATTGCGTAATATTTTTTATGCAGTAATAATTGCGTAGTAGTCTCAGTATATAAGTCGAGCAGGGTCAAAACTATAAGCAAAAAAGCAAATCGGACAATTTAAGCAAAAAGATGGTTTGATTGTCATAATTTTGTTTTTGTCTCTTCTCTTTTTTTGTTTTTTTAATTAACTTAACTAACCCCGCAGAAAAATCAAATAAAATAAAAAAGAATTTAAAAAAACAAATAAAACAAATGAAAAAACTAAAACAAAAACATGGTTCAAAAATTTTTCTTTTTTGTTTTTTCTTATCTTTTCTTTTTTGTCTTTTTTTTGTTTTTCTAAAATCTACCTTGTACGGGGGTTGATAGTCAGAAATATATACGAGTTTGTTGTCTATTTTCGCATTTACAAAAACAGAGAAAGAAAAAAGATTTTACGAATTGTAAAACCGGCCAAAAAGACCAAGTGCTCATGCTGCCCATACGTTCAGCTAAAAAACTCCAATTTCTCCCGACTTTATCATTAGATTAGTGATTATGGAGTCAGAAAAAGTTCAAGCTTTTGTTTTTCACTGAAATTACATTCATTTAACATTCGATTTCATTGGAATGTTATAAATGATTTATTCAAGATGATTTAAACTAATTTTTGATATTCAAAGCCTCAGATATGCGTAAGATAAAATGATAACTATTTATCATTATAAGTCAGCGTTGATAATATAGCAAATATTATTGACAAATAGAATACCTGCAACATAAAAACATTCAATTTTATTAATCTAAAGAGCTGCTAATTAGCTTTACTTATTAGCTTATTACTAATTGTTGATTTCTATGCCTCTGTAAAGACATCATGAATAGAGAAAGGAATTTTAGTGAGGGGTCACAAATTTTGATCAATGAGAAGCTAGAAAGCAGTGATTTCTAGCTTTTGTTTGTTTAAAATTTGTGACCTCTCCTCGAAAATACCTTTTTTATTATTGATATTACTATTAGTTAGAATTTTTACCCTATGCCTCTGCTATTTCTAGAATTTTACTTTTAATGAGCTAGAAAATTAAAATTAACGCAATAATTGAAATAATAATAATTAACTAGGAGCTAAGCGTATCATCATCACTCAATCAACCTAACAAAAAATTGATAACGAATTCAGGGCCCAACTTCCAATTTCATTTATCCAAATTTTGCCAAACCGGTCGTTATTCATAGTTAAAGGGTTACTCTTTTTTCAGCATGACATATATGGAAGTTTATTGATCCCAGAATAAATGGGGGAAATTGAGTTTTACCGTAGAGAATGATGGTAAATTTCTCACATCTATGGTACTCAACGACACGGTAAAGTTTCTAACAATATAAATAACTGTTACCCACACAATCTTCAACATAAAGTTAAACAATTTCGATAAAGACATTCAGTCCAAAGGATGTGTTGATCTTCTAGCACTGTAAGATTGTAGGTCAGCAGCGTTGTTATTAGTATAGAGTTAAATCCACTCATTATACGCATCTCCTTCTCTTAGAGTAGCTGCATCCCGCACTGTTTTCGTGAGTGTTAACCTTATTCTCGTTCTCAGCACTATCTCGGGATACTGTAGCATTTTCCTTATAATCCATCTCTTTGAAATTATCACACGTAGGTACAAAAGGTATTGATTTTGCATTTGATGGTATGCCGGATAATACCGCAGCAAGACATCACGGCATTTACAAGCGCTGAGATGTCCAGCAGTTACTTTGACACTTATCTGTTCACTCGTTTCTTGTCACTTTGACCGAAACAGAGATCGAGAGAGAGAGCATCTAGCTATTGACTTGCTACCCAAGTAAAAATGAGAACATAAACCTAAACTGACTGTTACCATGGTTACATCTGTCATGGTTACATCTGTTACCATGGTTACATCTGTCATCATCGTCAGCTCGAAAACAGACAGGTAAACATGATAAAACTTGCAGTGGTCGCCACAATTCTCGCTCTGCGGCTCCCTCCGTTCCCCATCACAGGTAAACACAATAAAACTAGCCGGACACACAATACTGGAATCTGTAGTTTCCTCCTCCCCTCCAGCCTCACACTAAATTGAACTCTCGGAGGTGAGTATGTAAGATGTGGTCCCGGACACAGTTAAATACAAATTTTATGTTCTGAGTATCAGTAGCGCAGGTGAAGTGCGAGTAGATGGGTTTTGGAGTTTGGTTTTCTGTTGTCGTATCTGCCGAGCTGTCTCGAAACATCTGAAGAAGGTGGATTGTTAATGTGATGAGTTGCGATTAATTTACAATCTCTATTTTGCAAGGAATAGTTAAACATGTGTTAAGATAATTTTAAGTGTCTTTCTCCAAAGGAATCCAGTTCAACTTGAGGTTGGTCTGATTTGGAGGCGGTGCTACGTGCGGTCATAACTTTATTTGTGGTATAAAAATATACTAGTTCTGAATTCAGCTTGTTATAGTTTAATTATATTTTTGACTTAGATAAATAATTACATCTCTTAAGGTGATGCCCAAAAGAAGGCAAAAGCAGTGATTTAAGTTCGTAATTCTATGTCATATAAAGGTTTAAAAATTCAAAATTTTCGCGTCGAATTTTCTGTATATCGCGGGTTTTCCTAATATGGAATACGTTACCTCCAAGTGAATGATGGTAAAAACCTAGCCCGACTTTGCATTCCATTCCAAATCTAATTTTCACCCATCACATTGACAGTTGACACACGTTTGAGGTGTCGGATGCCTGTTTTTTTAAAGTACACCGGCCGATAAATGTCTGCCCGAAATAGAGCCTATATTTATCCCCATGTGTGATGTAAATATCTGCTGCAGGAACTTGTTTAGAGAAAATTCCAAAGGTTTCAGCTCCACCCCTTTCCTGACAGTTTAATTCTGTACCCCGTTTCTTAGAGGCCAGTGGGTTTGTCAAACTAGCCTACAGAAAGGGCGGCTAGGTTTGACCTGAAATATCCATGCATATTCTAGGGTCTCTGACATATATTTTATTTCAGTTTTCAGACTAGAGAATACTTAGGCTTATAGCTTAATTTTTTCTCATTCTGATCGTAGAATGTAAAATTTGAAAGGGTCAGGTGTCAAGGAAAATATCAGAATTTTTCAGTTTTTGGTCGATCTAAACATTATATTTTTATTTTGTTAAGGTGGACCAAGGTCGACAGCAAAGAGGATTTTGTAGTTGTCCATTATTTTACCTTAAGTTTACTCATTTACGTACCGAAAAACTAAACGTTTGATTCCACGAGATGGTCCGTTTCGAATTAATAATTTCACGAAAATCATACCTGTAACACGAAGTCTCATACCTGTAACACGAAGTCTCATACCTGTAACACGAAGTCTCATACCTGTAACACGAAGTCTCATACCTGTAAC
>JH152675.1:602639-619155 GCA_000226015.1 Mnemiopsis leidyi | reverse complement strand
TCTCATACCTGTAACACGAAGTCTCATACCTGTAACACGAAAATCATACCTGTAACACGAAGTCTCATACCTGTAACACGAAGTCTCATACCTGTAACACGAAGTCTCATACCTGTAACACGAAGTCTCATACCTGTAACACGAAGTCTCATACCTGTAACACGAAGTCTCATACCTGTAACACGAAGTCTCTCGCTTCCAGAGCGCTGTGAATGTCACCGGTATATTGGGGGAAGTAGTCTGTAATTCGGGAGAACCGGATCTGACGAAATTTAGTGAGAATTAGGTTTTACTTAAACAACAATACGGGAGAACCGGATCTGACGAAATTTAGTGAGAATGAGGTTTTACTGACGAAATTTAGTGAGAATTAGGTTTTACTTAAACAACAATTTCATGATATAGTATATGTGAATGTGATATGTTCAGTAAATTAATAATACAATTTACAACAGTAAGCATAGTTTAAAGCATAATTCAAAGTTTCAAGTTCAACTTGCAGCTAAATTGAATTGATAACTCTCAACAGTCTATGTAAATTCATTGCGTCAGATCGAGGCTCCTACCATATAACTTTGATAAATACTTAAGATTAATGAAAATTAACCACTTTATTTCTTTGAAAACATCTATTTACTGGACGATTAAACTCGGCTATAGTGTACTTCATGTTCGTCCAGTTAATATTCTTTAAGTTTAGCCATGGAGAAGCGAACTTCGGTAAAACGTCTAGAGGACCGTGCTTAACTCTGGAGCCGGGGCTACAACGTGTGGCTATCTAATTCATTTACTTTTAGAAAGAAAGAACTTATTTTGCCCAACGTTTTGGCGTCTCACTGTAAATCTTTGCATGCCACTTCATTTGATTAAGAAACTTCAAAATGTCGTGAATACCACCTAATATGGCACTTTAAATAAAAATTTATTGTTAAGGGAATATTTGCTTCTTTGTGTTTTCCTCGAATTAAGGTTCTCAGTAAATTCCTCATCTGACATCAAGACTAAAGTTGCAATGCTTCCTGAATCCTGATTGACAATTGTTTCCCTTTACAGTACATGTCTTCTTCTCTAAATAAAATAGAACATACTGCAGTGGGTTACGGGTGTATGGTGTATACTGTATGGTAAACTGTGTATACTGTATAGTTAACTGTGTATATTGTATGTTTAACTGTGTAATTATCATGCATTCATATCAATTAAACCTTGATTTGCCTAATCTCTCTCCGCTATCCTTTAAGCTTTGTAGTTTGTCTTCCTGGTACTTGTCCTCCTGTCACAAGGCTACTACCCAGATCTATTTTTAGAAACTTACCTGAATGTCACCCAAATTGTTCAGATTCCGACTATGTCATTGAAATTTGAGAAAACCACATTCTTTACGCGATAAGCCATTGCGTCAGTGCAGTGCCCAAAATTATAACATCATAATTATGAGTAATCTAGATTATAAATTTGATTAACAGATTAAATATTCCTCCGTTCTGATAAAGATCAACAGGGCGCAGTGATTTATTTACAATAGTTACAAATGCTCATATAATATGCATACAGTAAAAGTTACGTTGACTTGTAGAGGGTTAAGGTATGTGCACTATTTCTACAAATGTGACAAACAGCTATTCATGGTCACGTTGGTCACGTTTATAATAAAGTTAAACATGTCGGTATTTCCTGAAACTTCATCCCATTTCTAGTCGCCTCTAATCAAACATGATCCAGTAAGCCTCAAATATTTTAGCAAAGCAAGGAAATACCTACGCGCTAGCGAGGAAATAAACTAGCAGTCGCAGAGTCTGCGAATACAAGTACAACCCGCTTTGGGGTTTACCCGGACAGAATCAGGGAAATTTATTTAAAGAAGGTTGTAGAGAAATCTACAGTGGAGACTTGTATAGAGCCTTATCCTGACAAGTCATGCTGGAAGATGAGATACAGGACTCCCGTATAGTGAACGACATTTAAGCGAGGAAGCCTGCTCTGTTTTCAGTTGTTTTTGTTTCGGCAGGCACCTGAATTAGATCTAGAGTTTATTGATGCAGTGGAGTGGTGTGATCCCTGACTGGTACACATATAAATGAAATTTTGTAAGTTTACAAAATTTCATTTTTCTGTTTCATTTTCCTCATATGTTACTTACCACAGTAATGTTATTAACCAACACTACTCAATTGTACATATTGGCAATGTCCTTTCCAAATTTTCTCTTTACAACTAAGAATTTCAATTACTCAGAAAAAAGGGCGGTGCTACTAAAGTTACTAAAGTTACTGTAGATTAAGAACTTCATTGCAAGTGTCACTTTTTTACAAGTGTCACTTTGTTACAGGTGTCACTTCGTTACAGCTCAGTACAGCAGCTTGACAATACGCTGACAGTTAACCCCACTTTTCTAGTAATCAGCTCTGAACTGTAACACTCCTTTATACTTCACGTTCTGCTCTTGCAATGTTCTACTGAAATCTTGCAACATAATAGATTGGAGGCTGCAAATCTGAGTGGAATTTTAATGATTTAAATGGCATGCACTCCCAGAGTACGTTCTCTAAAGGCTCTGACCGGCAGATGATGTAAATCTCTGAAGTTCGGATATTGAAACGAATATTCTGAGAATTTCGTGTGGGAGCGTCGATTCCCGTCGTACCCTCCCTTAATATACAGCAATCGGTACTTTTTTATGTGGGAAACTAGATTAAGAACTAAGAAGTAATCCACTAATCCAGTTGTTTTTATCACCGGGCTGCTTTAAGAATCAGGGAATAAACGGTCAATGATTGAACTACAACTAGCAGCAAGCACGTGTCCCCTGACAAAGACACTCTCCGTGATGGGTTAATACTGATGACTATTCTGATGACAAAGATACACCGTGATGACTAAACTGTAGACAAGTGATCGGTAGTCAGGCTTATAGTAACTTTGTCTAGCGGTGGTACGATACACCAGGGAGTTATTTAGTCATTTGATTATCCTGGCCTTGGAATTTCGTGGGTAAATTCTATTTTAGGTAATTTCAATCGTCCGAAACGATCGCTGGGCTTTCGGCAATTCGTTTTCTTTAAAAGTAAGTACAGGAATAAATATGATGTTATGTGAACAGATATAACTATAAGACAATAAAAATGAAATATATAAATACAATGCATTCAAAATAAAATATGGGGCTTAAATTTTTCGCATACGCTACTAGTTTTAAATTATCCAAGCCCTACAGTTCTTATTGAACGAACGGCAGTGGTGATAACATTATAGAAATCATTCCCAAGCTCATTAGATAAAATTTTGTTGTACATTTTATCTCTTCAACAATTTCCAGTCTAGCGTCTGAAAAAAGGTAATACGTGATAGTATCAGTTCACCCTATCATTTAGTATCGAACTATCAGTTAATCATTTATACATTATTCACAAGATGTTTTAACACCAGAAAACTGCAGTCTCCTTGATATTTACCTAGATAGTTTACAGTTAATTCAATTTTCCTCGGAATAACTTTCAACAATGACGCTGCTTTCAGTCTCTCAGCCTTCTTTATCTACACTCTTCAAATTCAAGCATATATCTGCCTCAACAAGTTTAACAACAAAATGTTAACTAGACAAAAATTCAAATCAATTATCAGATTAAATTAAAATCCTAACAAAGTCGTATATGTCCAGTCCTTATCCCTGACATTTCCCATGACAAGTACCGTCGAGCAAACTCCCGGGCTCCATCCCATCAGCGACAGTGTATCGTCCCTCACACTTCATCTTCTCGAAAGCAAAGTACTGTACATCCTGATAATGCCTCTTGCACCCTCTCCCCAGCTTATTCTCGTACATAACCTCTCCTCCCACCGAGATTCTGATCACGCCGTCTTTCATGGAAAAGTTCCACTCGTTGAAGTCTCCCTTAGCTATACCCGGCATTCTTGGGGCTCTGCAGAAGATGCACCCTTCCAGGATCATAGACTTGAGGTTCCACTGGAAGTAGCCGATAGCTTTCCCATCGCTGTTGTAGAGACGGATAGTGTTGTAGTCCTTCCTGTTCAGGACGGAGGTGACTGTGATCCCCGTCTCGGAGGCGGTCAGGTCGTACTTCACTGCACACTCCAGGTTCTTGCAGGAGCCACACTCCCTGGTCCAGCAGTCGCAGGTGGGCCGCTCTACAGCCCAGCCCCCGTATGTGGTAGTGGGGGGCAGGGTTGTCATGGTAGTTGCGAAGGTCTCTACCTTCAGATCCTCCGGAGCTTCAGACGGGACCTTATTTCCCACTGGGGCAGCTCTATAGTAGAACCCTGCCATGTTGGTGAACCTCAGCTGATCTATCTCCAGAGACCCCAGGTTCCTGCAGCTCGGGTTCCTGGCGTACTGGAAGTCAACCTCGTACTGGACCTCGTCAAAGCAGGTCAAAGTAGCTCCTTTCGGGGTGAAGTTCCAGGACCAGATCTGCTCAAACTCTCCGTTACAGGGGTTAGACTGGTACCTAGAATAGGGGGCCTGACAGCCAAACAGGATAACATCAGTCCCTGCCACGTAAGGTATAGTGTTCCAGACAAACTGGCCTATACGTCTCTTGTTGACCATGTAGTGGACTAACATGGAGGTGGACTTGTCCACGATAGTGTTGTTGGCGTAGAGTGGGTCTCCTTTGTGGTGGATGTTTGATCTGTAGGACTTTATCTGGAGGATGTACTGGTTTAGGGGGAAGTCGATTATTTCAACACCTCGTTCGATGAGTTTCCATTCTGTCAAGGAGGGGTCTATCTCTGCTGAGAGAACAGCTGTTGCGAGGAAGGTTAGTGCAATCAGGGGGTACATTTTTAGCATCGCCTAAGAGATTTGTTCGTGAAATGGCTGTTATTTTTGATAAATATTTAAACTGCGGTTATCAGTATCGATTATCCAATATTCATATGACCAATATACAATATAAATAGTTTGATATCGATTGCCTATTACATTTCTGTTGTTTTTTTGTTTAATTTTTCGGTGTTTTATCAGATCAAACTAATGCTGAACAATAGAAGTCACTGTCAAACCTATCGTTGTTGACAAAGCCTGGTCGAATTGGATTGATGGCTTAAACTTCATGCAGAGTATTTGGATGAGTAATAAGTACTGACGGATACTACCCAATCGAAGATGAATATTGACATTGAATTGGCGGTGTTACGATAATAACAAACAAAGAAAGTAAGTAAGAAAGTCTCGAGGTTATCACAAAAATTGTACAAAGTACTTGCAGTTGCTCCGCTTCAATCCTCATGGAATAGACGTCATAATTCTTGGGGGGAGTCAAAAATGCAGGACTAATGAATATCAAGGCACGAGGTTTAAACAAATAATAAAATTTCCTTTTCCTCCCCAAGAATTCTAATGTCCACATTCCGAGCAGTACATTAAACATCTGGATTCTGGAATTACGGTGTCCAAACTGATAAATTATGTATGGTACGATTGTGATTTAGCAAACAAAGTGATATATAAAATGAGACCAGTTAATCAAATAAAGGGCCTTAATCCTTATACGGGATGTGCTGTACTGAGAAAATCAGCCCGAAATCTTAAACAGTCGTCAATATCATCAGTAGATATCCTGTAAATATCCCATGTATTTCTTTCTACTAAGTAAATGAATTACTATAGCGCTGCAAGTGCTAACAAACTAGCACGTAAACGCGGAAAATATTAAAACTTAAAACTAAGATATGAAAATCCGGCAATCCACTTGAAAGAAAAACAATTTAACGGGTAAACTTAAAGCAACTTTTAGAACAGATGCCTCACACTCGTTATGAGTTTCAAGGACTTAGCAAACCTTTTAACAGCTAAATCAAGGCGTGCTGTTATATTGGATTAGTAGGCCGGGCTGTGTTGTGTCATCAGCCAGCTCCCTCTTACGTAAGAGCAGCTAAACCGGCCGTTGCCAAAAAAGTGCCAATAATGACTTTATCGCTTTGGATTGCATTTTTATCGCTAAAGCCCAGGGGACTACCGGACGTTCTTGGATAGAGATAGTGAGATACCTTTAAACATTCTTCCCAATTTGGTGCTCGTTTCAATTGCTGTGACGCTGAGTCAGCCTCCAGAAATCGCCCTGAAGGAATATCTATGGGTTGGTAGAGCGGTAGTGTTCTAAAAGCTTGATGAAGAAGCCGCTCCGGCCTGTGTTACTCAACAACCCGTCAAAAGTTTTGAAAGGTCGACTTTTCGACTGGAAGCTTCTTTCTGCGGCATAATGAACTCTGTTGTTCTCATTTTAGCACCCGTTTGCGATACGATACCGGAAATGTAATAAAGTTGTGAGGTCAAAAACCGCAAACTGGGTTAAACTTTACTGCAAGAATCCTCAAATCAACTCATCCGAAGATGAAACGCAAATAAATTTCCGAAACTGGAGCTAGGATTTCATTTCATTCCTGTGAAAGCTGGACAAACTCGAATGTTGTAGCGATTTTGCATGGCTTCACCTTCACTGTGACATAAGACGTTTAGTATTTCATAGCCTGCTTTCTTGAAACGAGGCATGTTGTCCTGATTATGCAATAAACGTTTAAAAAGGGCCGCTGCATGTTACTCAAAACATACTGGAATTGTCCAAAAATGCACATACATGTATCTAACCACGACGAGTTTCCGAAAATATCTCACATAATCCCTGAAAGTACGGATATTGATAATCCTGCCATGCAAATACTCCTCACTATATGTGATGATTTAAACAATCATAAGCTGCATACAATACACGTGTATAACCGAGTGGGACTAGATCTACACAATCATAAACACAGCACATTCTTCAAACCACTGTCATCATCTCAAAGGGTCGCTGACGTAGACTAAACATTTCTCTGACATGCTGTTAATCAGAGTTCGAGCTGCTCTCACGGCTTGCCCGGTTGTGCAGAACAAGAATTTAGCTAATTACTCAGTGTAGAGGGTGTGGCGGACCGAACTTTTCCATCCTGTCTCTACGTGACGTGACTGATTTTCACAGCTGGAGGCACGTGCAAGAAATGAGAATCGTTGTGTGCTTGTTTCATTACGTTGACTAAATTTTCAGGGAATATTGAGCATCGGAAATGGAGAAAGAATAGAAAACCGTGCCGTTCAATAAGTACAAATTTAAACTCACAACAAAATGTTGCGACAACTTTAGGAGGAACTGAGAAAGTCCACTCTCTAATCTAAACCACGACGGTATTAAGATCACTGTAGAATGATATCACTCATGATATCACAATATCAACACATGGAGACATTTAAAGTAGCTAACAAGCTGCGACGAGTTAGTCAAGATGACTTGGTTTTAAAGCTGAGTTGGCAAGTTGCTGCATCGGAACAGTTGCACGTGGTTATGAGACCTAGAACTTGATATTATCTCTAAGGTACACCAGGCTGAGAACTAGATCTTATCTAGGGCATATCCGATATCTGGTTAAAGGGTGCTCAAGGCTGTGTCTTGAATATCGAATGACGATGTTGAAGTTTCGGCGTGTGTTCAAATTAGCAGCTATTTTAACACGATGCAGAGTTAAACGAAAATCAACAAGACAGAATATTTTACGTCCACATTTAACGTCCACTTGAATATGCTGAACCCAAATGAATATTTGTGTGCCTATTTGCGTTTGTTTGAAGCACCGCCACCTACCTCGGAGTTGAAAGTAAATTAGAAGTAAAAAGTAACTTGGAACCTAAAGGTAATAAAGTGAAAAACTTCTGCAGCAGAATTTTTGTAGCAAGAAAGGTTTGATAGGAACTCTAAGAAAAAATGCGATCGACAAACGTGACTACATTAAGAAACATAAAAGCGATCAACCCGAAGCCATTCAATTTGTCATATGTGGTTTAATCAAAGAAAATCTGTAATCTGTACAGTCTAGAGCCAAATCAAAGTTTGAGTGTGCCGCTCTGCACTACTTAACTCTACTCTATTAGTACAGTCCAACTAGTTGGTAAAGAGAGATCCCCTACCCGTACTTGCTACTACTTTACTTGCACTAATCCTGGCTAATTCTGAGGAAAGTCCAACTCACCAGACTGCAAAACTCGGGCGATCTGCTAATGAGAAGTCGAACGATACAACACCTTAAAGTTCAACTGGAAACCCATACAAAGAAACGTTACCAACTTTAAAACTCATACCCACTCCTCCTATACCGAACATGGAGTAAAGCGGTGACTGCGAAGTGCACTGTGCAGTGAGGGAAACTCCTGCAGAAGAGAACGAAGTTACAGGTATACTAGAAAGCTCTTCCTAGACAACGCAGATCGAGTCTAGGCTGCAAGGCGCTTGTAATCCATTCACGGGACACAGCTAATCATTTCCCACCTACCTCCTTCCACTTCCTGTAAAGACAGTAGAGTGTGGCAAGTGGAAACCTCAGCATGTTTCTTGCCTGGATGGATATGTCGTGACGATTAACATAATGACTGGAAAATGCCGAGCATATTACTTTATTTAGTCATCATATCGGAAATATAGCTTGGTCCATCCCCAAGATTGCCTATCCCATATAGTGAAACCAACAATCTATAGGCCCACCTTCCATTAGATCACGGTTGATATCTTTAAATCTTACGGCGAATCAATATAACATATAAGCGTAAAGCGAGGGTGTGTCGAGTGTCTAGCGTCTACCTACAAACCTAGATAGACATCTGCACTGTGTCAAGCTGGGCGGTGTACCCGATATAGACCTGCAAACAAAGTCTGAAGTGAGAGTGAGACTTAGAAAGTCCAGGTCTTCCCCCCTTCCCGCGTGTCTAGTAGTTCCCCGGAACTAGGTACATGACTGAGGCGGGAGGTGCTGCTTAACTAAGGTGCTGGATATCTGGCATTCCTGGAGGTTTCTTGTCGCCGGGTTCTGCTCCTACTTTCGGTTTGCTCATTAGATCATCTGTTAGTTAGAGGTCAGGTGATGCTGAAATTAGTCATGGTCTGCTCCATCTTAATATACTGGTCAGTGCTGGTCAGCGGCCACTCAAGCCTTTTTTGAGCTTGACTGTAAACGGTGATTTAATCATTGGGAATTTGGGAGGAAAAAATCATGGTAAAATTGAGGCTTATGTAGGTGTGAAACTGAAAAAGAAGCGTAAATTTGATAATAGTATCATTTGTTATGTTTCAAGAAACTGATATGAACAGAGTGACATTTTAGAAACGGGTTTGATCAATATAAGTATCCGAAATTTCAGAAAAATTTGGTGGGTACAGCACCTAATCCTATACACTTACAGAGATACATTTGATAAATCCATTAATTTTCCACTAAATATAAAGGTTGTTTTGACGTCAGAAAATTTCTATAAGTATTTAATAATCCAGTCAGTCTGTTCTCTAAGGGCTTTTATGGCAACATACACCACCAGTTTTAATATAAATTTCATTTCAATTAGGTTGAAGTTTTTGGGTGTAGGAACTTAACCCCCTAGGGATGTATTTAAAACCCCTGGGGAAGTAGGTGTAAAACTTGAGAATGATGTCAGACTTGATTCGGGAGTTCCGGAGTTATCTGCAGTAGTGCGACTGATTTAACTTCAGCTCCCATGAAAGTTCTATTATCACTTACTGCTAAAGTGTTGGTTCAGATATTCTAAATTATCAATAATTGGACTTGTTTCTTGTTGTCAATGAGCTGTCAAGTTTGACATCTGTTAAATCCGCCCTTTCAACAATTAAAGATCTCGCTAAATTGAGAAGTTGCTCGTCACAGTGGAGTCAGCTCTGCCACTCCCCTCACAGTTCAGTCTTTACTTCATCCTGACTTGACTTTAACCAGTCTTTACTTCATCCTGACCTGACTTCAACCAGTCTTTCCTTCATCCTGACCTGACTTCAACCAGTCTTTACTTCATCCTGACCTGACTTTAACCAGTCTTTACTTCATCCTGACCTGACTTTAACCAGTCTTTACTTCATCCTGACCTGACTTTAACCAGTCTTTACTTCATCCTGACCTGACTTTAACCATTCTTTACTTCATCCTGACCTGTCTTTAACCAGTCCTTACTTCATAACCAGTCTTTATCTGATTTTATCCTGGTTTTATGCAGACCTGACTTGATCCAGACTCGACTTCATCCAGACCTGGATTTTGACGTTTTGAGTTTGGTTGTAGCCATGTAATCAAGAATTTTTGACCATATTTTTGGACCAGGGCACCGTGGCTGGGATTAATGGTAAACTCCAACCCCCTATTCATATCTGACCTTACCTAGACTTTCCTCTGACTCAGACTGGGCTTATAGACGCGGTAGAGCAAATGTTACTGCCACCTAACTTAGCTCTTTTAAACTGATCAAAGTGTTAAGTAGATTCATGGCTTCGGTTAATAAAGTGCGATTAACTTCAACTCAGCAGCTACCGCTACTCAACACTCTGAATTTTGGATTAATGCATGGCTATAATGGAAAATTCATTTTAAGACAGTGCAGTTTCCATAGCTTTTATAAAGTAAATTAAAATCACGAGAGCGCAACATAGGTTCTAGGTATACGGATTAAATTTATTATAAGTATCTAGAATGTCTGAACCGTATCTTTGGTTACAATTTTGGGAAATAATAGGGTCACCTTTTTGCCATACCTCCATACTAGCTATATAATATATAGTTGTTGTAAATACTTAAGCATGTCTATGTCGCTATCATTAATATAACTTGCTAACTCAAGCCTTTAAACGTCCACTTAAACCATAATGTATAAAGTAAAACTTCATTAAGATATCAATACCCCAAGAATGTACATGCACTACAGCATAGCCCATATAAGGGATAATTTGTGTCCAATAAGTAGTAGGATAACTGTTTGTATCGGGGATGAAGCTGATCCCCTGTATGGGGGGTGTCGGTAATATACCATTTCAAACAGCGGAACAAACGAACGCAGCAACAGCTCTATAAGAGAACCTGATTATCTGACGTTTCTAAGTTTCAAGCCGCTTTTATGGGAATATGTTTTATTAATCTGTTTCTAACGAGCAAAGTGTGAAAGTGACACAAGTTTACGTTTCAGCTAGCTAAGTAGCTACCAAAGAATCTCGGCAGGATAAGAAACTTCAGAATATTTGTTGCTAAAGTATTTTCCTGAGCCAGCAAACTATTCTTACCGGCAAGCTCTTCCAGGACAAGTTGCATGTAAATATCTGTACAGCAACATGTCTAAATGATATTTACCAAGTGTCCCCCTGAGGGGATATGCCTGACTAGAATTTAGAATTAAAGCATCTTGATGATTGCAGAGAGAACAAGACAAATTCCAGCCGCCTCCCAGACGGCCTAACAGCAGCTGCAAGCACTCAATGTCACTGACAGAAACGAACAGCAGATATATGAGCATGTCCTGCGACGCTCAAGAGATGAATTTAACTTGAAATCTAGAGTTCTAACTTGTGCGTCTCTTTTGGACGTTTTACAGGTTTCGCCGGTTTCTGGAATATATTTGTACTGGATACAGCTGACAAGATACTATATAGCAGCTCTCTGCTGAGTTTGGTGATTATGATATAAAGAGTTTGAAAATTAAAGGCTTGCAGTTTGTAATGATTAACTTGGAACAGTAGAGGTAATTAACGAAGATGTTTCCTACCTTTTCTTCAAAGACGTCTGTTTTGTTGAGAAAGATAATCACACTAGCCCGTTGGAACCAGGGATAGCAGATAATCGTTCTGAATAAGTGTAGGCTTTCTTCCATGCGATTCTGAAAATTCTTTCTCTTATTGACGTGTCAGATATGAATTGGAAACATGCTAAATATTTGGTACAGAATGGGTATCGAGAGTTATTTTAGTTCAAAGATAGCAAAACTGCCGGACTTTGAACTGAAGGAAGCTCTAGATCTTGTTGGGGATAATTAGAGATCATTTATTGAATCATTTGCAGACTGCTGTACGCGAATCCAGTTTTAGAAAAACCTTTAAACAATTTGAAGTCTACGTTCAATTCGATCATGTTGCAGCGAGGATCGCAGATAAATATAACTCTGTAAACCGTTAGTTACAGATTCCCGGCCCAACAATCACCCAACTTCCCCCAGGTGTACCTGACTGGAGCTCTCCTGCAGCACCAGATCGTACTCGCTCAGAGCGCTGAGAAATATTATACTGGTCACGTGTTCGAAACACTGGATCCACTTTCTCCGCTCTTTCCGCTGTCCTCCTACGTCGATAATCCGGAAATCTACCCTCTCCAATCGGAACAGGTATTCGTTTATACCCTCTGTTGGTACTCGGGATCTGGGAGGTGTTTATTATATAAAAGGGGACTTGTAGTTTGACATGTGACTTTTACTTGGTCACGTGACTTGTACTTGGAGTACTGTTATGTGTTGTTAGTACTATTCGACCATGACACACGACGTTTACCAAATCGTCAAAAGTCGGGGTCGTTTTACCTCCCTCCCCGGCTCCCCCCAAACTTGACACACAAGTCCAGTTTCTCATACTGGTTTGAAAATATGTGTGTAGTGAAGAGTAGAAACCCGCATATTATGTAGCTTAAAGTCCGGTGCCGGCCTTGTCGTCTTGGTCAGCCACTTCATGCTGGAGAGTAGGTACTTAGCACAGCCCCGACATATTTTTGTGCTATTTTTTGTGGTGATACAGATATATTATCTAATATTCCTAGCGCCACCATGGTGTCTCATTGTCGTGCAATTTTGTTTGTTTTGTCAACAGAGCGCGGATGCTAGGCTAAAGAAATCGCTCAGAACTCAAAGTCTATTAAAATTGCATTGTATGACTTCATAAAATATGGTCCACCATATATATGATCGCACCATCAATCTTTGATAGGAAACAGTATGATTAGACGATTTTGTCCGGCTTATATATTTATAAGTTGAGTAAGTGTAAGAGCCTGCTTAGTAAAGAGGCGCTTAAATATGATCAGTGAATTAGTTGTCCAGAAAAATGACATCTTTTGTAGGATTTCACGCAATTTAATGAATTTGATCCGACCAATAATATCTGCATAAATTGAAACGAATCAAACTAATTCTCTTAAAGTCTTAAGAGAAACCAGCATTTCTAAATAATCTAATTCTAACAAGTTGCTCAAATATGCATCATGTTGTTAGTGGCTCCACATTCGCACCTTAACTTCACAATGTTCTCTATTATAAAGCCTATTTTTAGATACCTTAAAATGTCCTGTTCAGATGGTACGAAATTTGGTTGTACGATTTCGTTCAACGCGTCGAAGAAGTACTTGGCGGAATCAGTCAGCTGAAATGTAATGGATTTTATAAATGTAGCGCAATTTAGCGATCGCTTAAAATGGAAATCGACCGATTTGACGACAACGATTCACATAATTTGACGACTTGGTTGGAATAAGAATTAGAATTTAAAACCTGGTACTCCCGCCTGCGGTCGTAGCACTGTTGAATACCAGCGTCTTTCCACAGTAAGGAGATAGCTTCAGCGATCTGGGGGAAGTACGTGTAGTTAAGTCTGGGGGAGGTACGTGTCGTTAAGTCTGGGGGAGGTACGTGTCGTTAAGTCTGGGGGAGGTACGTGTCGTTAAGTCTGGGGGAGGTACGTGTCGTTAAGTCTGGGGGAGGTACGTGTAGTTAAGTGCACCAATGCGCTAAAATAGCCTGATTACGCCGCGCACTGTCGTGCCATTGTTTTTAGCAACAATTTGCTTGGCCATCCAAAAAAGTATGATAAATTTGGTACCACAAGTAAAGAATTCTCTTATTTAGCTGATTCCAACGGTATACAATATGATGGGTCGAAATATTTCGTGCACGTCCTAGTACATGTCGTTAAGGTATGTTGTGAAGGTAGTGCGGGTCTATGTGTTTAAATTAGTGGAGGTGAATTGTGAGAAGCCTGCTTTGTTTAAAGGTGGTTTTCCTTTTGTTTAACTCTAGTTTTAAGATGTATGTAAGAATTTGCATGGCCCAAAAGTTGTTCTAAGAGTTAAGGTGTTGGCATATTTTCTTTTAACATATTGGATTGATTGGGCCTAAAGATTCAAAGAATCTACAGAATGTGAATTCTTAAAAGAATGTCTGACAAAGGGGACAACGACTTGGTCTGTGGTTAAGCTGCTCATAAATATGATATGTAACTATGTGTAAATTTGTCACCACTAGTTTTGTAAAATATTATTCTGCTCCTACAAAGTATGGACTTTAATATGTACGAAACTATAAAATTAAAGTAAGTGAATGAAACCTAGAGAGGCCTCAGTTACACTTTGTGAAATCCACACAATGAAAATAATGTAGAACCAATAAATTTTTTCTTATCCTCTACTACTTGACATTGGTATAGCTGTTCGCAATGTAACTAAATTGCTTTTACTTCTAGGAGTAAAATAATTTTAAACTAAATCAACAAAAAGGTTTTAAAAAGGACTTGTAGTTGTGCTAACTGCATTTTCACTATCTAATCGTTTCTATTGCAATACTGTGGCATAATAACTTATATGTTGTTATGCCATTAAAACGCATGTTCCACTTAACAATATAATCTGACTAAAACCGAAATCTCGTAGGAGTAATGAGATCCATGTAAATAGTAGGTCAGTGGTATGAGAGTTGTTAGATGGAAATTTTTCTTCTGTCTCTAGAAGCGACTTTTAAACACCGCCCCTCTCACCTACTTAATCATGTTAATGAGAGTGGTTAAGTATTAAAATCTTGTGATATCACGAGATCACTATGTGAATAAAGGAATGTGAGGCTGCAAGCCTCAGCATCTCAGGATTTAAAAGACGGTTCTAGAATTTGGTCCGAATTTCTCTCGAATACCGTTGTACTTTCCCCGCGAAATCAACTAGCGTGTGAGTATTTGGAGGACGGCCAGTAGTTAACATAACCATTGATTCACCAATTGTTAACATAACGTCGATTCACCAATAGTCCAAAAAACCTCCGCAATTCACCCGTCAGTTACTATTCCTTACTTTTCCACTTTATTCTATCCTTGTTTCAAATTTTTATTTTCACACAGACACAAACCGTACTGTGGTCTTAGGTAAGTTGCTTCATCATTTCAAAACAGTTACCCATTCAAGAAGTTCCTTGATTTAAAAAAAGGAAATAGCATTTTCTTTTACAGCATGCTTGAGCGCGAAATTTCTGTGAAAAGGTAACCTTTTTGGAAAGACAGCGAATGCGCTAGAGGAATTTAGATATGATCAATCAACATTCTAATGTACATCAATGGTGTCTTCTGTATTTCTGTATAGCTATAATGCCCTTACAGACGATGCTGGTAGTGGTATATCACACAACTTTCAACCGTTCACCACCAATTGTGATGTTGTCATTGCCATTCATATTCGAACCTTCAATATACCCTTTTATCACTATCACCTTAATGGTCGCCATTCAGTCCAATTATTAGCAAGTTCAACCTGTTAAAATTGCCACGAAAGATTATACCAAAGAAAAACTGCACCCAGTCTCAAAGAAAATAGCGCTCGATCTCGAAGAAAACAGCGCTCGATCTCTATAAAAGTAGCGCTGGAGCTAATAGTGACTCATATAAGCGTACATTACCTTGTTGGTGAAGGCTTGCTCTATGTCTACGTCCCTATCTTCAGTGTTGATTGATTTTATCATCTTGCTGTTTACCGTTGCGTTCGTCTGGTAATAACAGGTTATGAGATCTCGATTTTGCACGTAGAATTAACTTGATCTTGCTATGTCAATAGAGCTTAATTATTGCATAGCGCAATAAGGCTCTTAACATGTTTAATTCTCTCATTAATCAAACATCTGAATATAATGGAACTTTTGCTGTTTAACCACGCATATGCGTTCTCATATCTTCTCATATTTTCAACTTTCAGGTTTTGAATTACTTAATTATGTAAAGAGGTGATAAACCGACTGCGCAAACCTTTAAGATATATATATAAACAAAAAAACCTTGTGTTCACACAAGACGTAACACAACACGTGACAAAAACTCATATTAACAGATCCCACATGCTCACCTCATGTTCGTATCTGATGTAGAGAAGCTCCATGGCGTTCACCATGTTCTGCATGGAAGACACGATGTTCTTCTTGATAATCTTCCTGTACATAACCTGATCATCCTGATTGAAGCCTTGCCCGTGTATTATTTTCATCTGCTTTATGAAGGTGCTTTTGCCGCTCTCCCCAGTTCCTGCGTGGTTTCAGTAGTGAGTTTAAAGTCGAGGTGTACTTGGCGAGTTTATTTGTAGCTACATTTAAATGTGGGGTGTTCATTGGGCAGAGTTATTTCCTCTCCGTATTTGTGGAGTTTTAACACTCCTAGACCATCTTGCAATTGAAACGCGACAATAGGGGCTTGTGTTTAAACAGCAGAAACTGCCGAATATATACTGGGAGTAACGAGTATCAGTTATATAAAGACATGGCTCTTACAGAGAGATGTCTGTCTTCAGTTTTATATAAACATTGCTCTCAAGCATTATGGAGAGATGTCTGTCTCCAGTTTTATATAAACATTGCTCTCAAGCATTATGGGAGAGATGTCTGTCTTCAGTTTTTATATAAACATTGCTCTCAAGCTATTATGGA